>VZTR01033262.1:184940-201694 GCA_013400775.1 Chaetops frenatus | reverse complement strand
AAGATTTTGCCCAGGTAAGTCCCAGCCCTACAAAGTCAACAAAAAGGGAATATCAGAAGAGTTGAAGTAACATCCTTGCAGCCTACATAAGCAGTAAGGGTCAAGAACACGTGTCTGCCTGCTGCTCTGGGGCTTTCAAGCACTGACTTGTGACATGAGTAGTGAATACTTACTATACAATTTCCCAAGTTTCAGGCACCATTATTAAAAGACATTGCCCATCTATAATGCACTAGTACATAATACACAGAGATGATGGAATATTAAGAGCATCCTTGAATAGTCTTGGGATTACAGTCTTGGGAGTAAATCAGACTAAGCATCATCAAATTAAAGTTCATGGTCCAGTCACAAACAGGATAGCTATGTTTTCATAGGGTAAAGGAAAAGTTCTCCACCTAAGTGGAAGAGATTTTTCAGCTACTCTGTACCTGTAAGACTTGGAACATATGAAGTGGTGAACCACAACCNTCCAAGATGAGCATTGCAAAACAAAACATAAGCCTTTAAATTAAAAATGGACTTGTTATTTCAAATAAATTATATCCAAGGCATTTAAGCCATTGCTCATACTTTTTTCTCTTCTTCCATTTTACCATATAATCAACATCTTATAAAAATCAGCATGTCTATTAAAAATAAACAAAATCCATCTCTGAACTGAGGATAAGACACACTGTATGTAACAGAAGCATTTTGCAAAAGCCTCAAAATAAGACACTTTCTCTTCCTTTAAGGGTATTTCTCATGCAAAGCTCCATCCACAAGGTACATGAATTTTAGCTCCCCATTCAAAGAGGTGTTAATTAAGAGCAGAACTGATTAAATGGGTCACAGATACATCACCATCAGTTGGTTTTCTATCACACTAAGATTTTGCCCAGGTAAGTCCCAGCCCTACAAAGTCAACAAAAAGGGAATATCAGAAGAGTTGAAGTAACATCCTTGCAGCCTACATAAGCAGTAAGGGTCAAGAACACGTGTCTGCCTGCTGCTCTGGGGCTTTCAAGCACTGACTTGTGACATNCAAGCTCCAGAAGAAAATTAAATACTTAACATAAAAACAGAACTGAAATAGCTAACATAAATTTAAACCTACAAAAGAAAGAGAGGTAACCTACAAGCACTTAAAACAATTGAATTATTTATCTTTAAATATTCATACCAAAATGGGTCGAAGTTAGGGGAAAGAGGATTTGGAGTGAGAGGAAAGAGTGCTGCTAAATTGAACAGCATGAGAAACTTCGATTGTAAAGACTCTCAGATGAACTGTTGGAGCAGCTCTGAAGCTCTATCTTCTATCAAAAGGCAGATTAGCTACACATATGCTGAGGGTAGACCATCCAAAGAAGCACATTAGATAATGAAGAAAAACCTCACTCAAGATGCCCTCTTTCAGGCCAGTATTCAGATACTTACAATTAGGGATTAATTTCCCTTCAAAAGACCATCAATCTCTCAGCTTTATATGATCTCTTTAAATCACACAGCCGGTCTCAGTGGTGTTCAAAGTGAACACACACACACACACACCACAGACTGCTTCAGTTCAACTGGGGCTGCTGAGTGCTCTTACAGCAGCCTAGCAGACACAAGGACACACACCAAGAACAGGCACCATTCTCTTGCCCCAAATACAACACAAGGGAACAAAACCAACAGGCAATCTGAGGGGTGAAGACCCTGAAGGTGAACCAAGGCCCTCCTACATCAGAACCAGGCAGTTGAACAGACACAGGGAGCTGCATCTGCACTCAGTCATAGTCTAGCTTGACTACATGCAGAATGAAGCATGTGAAAACCAGAAGACACAATGCAATATTCAAATACTGACTCCCAGCTGTCTTCAATTAGCTGTTTACAATTCCCCTGCTTCAGATTAATAATTCCATGCCATTTTGTACAAAGGGAAAAAACCCACAACTTTCCTTGAAGAAAAAACCAAGCAAACCACAGTATTGCTAAAAAGTAGAAGCTTTTCTTTTACAGGTTAAGGAAGCTAATGTGAAGATTCAGTTTCCTGATTCCCCAACTATTCGTGCAGCATCAATCTTAAGAAAATAAGCAACTCCTTTACATTGAAATACTTACTACACTGAGCTATAATAAAGTTTCAGCTATTTGTTTCTCAGATACTATGCACTCCAAACCAATTCCCTGCAAAACACCTCAGCATTCACAAAGCCAGCTGCAACAACAAATGCAGAACAACAGCCTTTGGTGGAATTCATCTGTGTGAGTTTTTCACACACTGTGACAGATCAGGAGGGTTAGACAAGAACAGGGATCAAGTGATAGAGATAAGATGCTACAAATGCTGCTGCTGATTTACTGTTAATCAAGCTTGCTCAGAACACAGAGGGAATGTTCTGACCTGAGGGCTCCCTTGATTTTGTTTTCTCCTAATGTTTCTGTACTTTTAAAATAGCCACATACTCATGACAAGCAAGCACAACTAAATGAATGATCTAGCAAAAGCAGCAAGGACAGGACACTGTAATGCACCCCTCAAGTATTTCAGCCAATTAGCTACAGGAAAACTCTAAAAATATGGTTTTGTCCAAGAGGCTTGCATGACAGGATGATATTCTCATCATGGAAGAATGGAAGTATTTATATACACACACACTTTTTTTAATAATCAAAAACATAATGTGATCAACAAATTAGCCAAAAGCTCCAGAGAACAAAGCAAGATTCAGTTTGAATCACAGGTACATTAATTTGCTCACAAAAAAAACCTAAACAAAAAACTATCAGGATTATTTGCTTTCATTTTTCTGTCCATGCAGTTCACTCATTAAACATGCACATTACCCTTTTTACTGCCTGTAAATAGTGCAGAACCCTCAACTAAAAATTTGGGGTTTTTTTAAATTAAGAACAAATCTGCTTCTCTTATTTGTTTTTATCCTTCTCCTTCTCCATTACTACTACCCCCGTAAGCTTACAAACAGTACTAAAACCCTAATGGGATCTGTGTTTACAAGACGTTCTTATATCTCTCATTTCCTCAGCAAGAGTTGTGCCACTCTATCTGATCACATAAACATTTTGCAGCAGTGAAATGACATTGAAAATTATGTCAATGAGTTGCAAACGCAGAGATAAAAGACCACATTGAAAGCAAAAAGAATTTGGGGGAGGCCTACATCAGCCCTAAGCCACACAATGACATTTTTATGTATAAAACAGTTGAAAAGATGAATAAGCAACATGATTTTTTCATTAGCATTTACTGGATAAGACTGATGAGATTCATAGCCACAAACGATTAAAAATACAGATCCCAGATGGGCAGATTACAGTCCAGAGTTGGAAACTTCACACTTAACTGACAAACTGCAGCAACTATTACTACACAAATTCCATTACAGCCATCACAACATTTTAGGAATGGCACTTTTTTTTTTTTACCCCAATGAAAAAAGAGTAATTCTATCACAGGAGGGTGTCCAATTCACCCACAAAGTCTCTGCCACCTGCAGCAAAAGCCATAGCAGAGTCAAATTTCATCTGAATTCAATTTCTGAAAACTGTTTAACACTACATCACAAACAGCTCATATGTGTTAAGTCAAAATACTTCATGGCCCAAATTATCTTTGGTTGTTGGATTTGGATTTCCCTTCAAACTGAGAGAAGTGTATTATTTGGCTGACATCATGACTTCTGCCTCCAAGATTCAGATACTTTAGGAAGCTATAATTAGTTTCTTCTATTAGGCAGGCCTTAATACACATTAAAATATCAGAAAAACAATACTTGTATTTTATTTGCACACAAGCCCTGTAGAATTGCAGAATACAACTGACTGCAGATTTAGAGGGGATGAGTGGGTGGGGGTTTTTTTCAAGTGTCAGTAGTTTTAAATCTGTTAAGGCTTGCAGCTCCCTTCTGCACATTTCTGACAAACCCATCTTACAATGGTTTTCTACATTCACTCCCTGGATGCATACACAGCTAAAAAAACCCCACAACTGAAAACCAACTGACTTAACTTTGCTCACCTGTGGAGAAATGACTTCACCACTGTGCTAACATAAATCAGAGAGACTGCACCTCACAACAGTTTTTGCTAATGAACCTGAGCACCTAACAGAGGAAGAATGTCACACTAAGCACAACTCCTGCTGTTTCAATATCAGACTGAGTTAAAACTATCTTATCTTTATCTCATTACTTTTAAAGTCACATCTTTAAGCATTCCAGTGTCCTGCCAACTCCTGGTAACACTTTCACCAGACTTCATGAGACAAAAAAAAGCCCTAGAAAAAAGAAAGCTGGTGAGGTTTTACAATGGTAAGCAATAACTGACCAGAGAACTAAAACTCAGAAAATGGACGATGTGTGTTTAAAGTCCAAAAGGTCTAACACACTAAGAATTTAAAGAGGTGCACATCTGAAAACTTTGTGCACTCTGAAGATCAACTGGCTGAAGAACAGATTTCCCTTATTCTCTTAGAAAAGCTCTCTTCCCTATGTCCTTAAAGCATCATAGTTACAACATTCTTACCATATTAGAAACCAGATCTCTACAAAGAAACCCAGTTCAATAAGGTATTCAGAACTACAGTTCAAGGAAAATGTAGAAAGCTACAAGTTACATTTGGTAACAAAGAATATGTTTGATGAGGGAGGGGAAAAAATCCATTATTTGGTTCCATGACTTCAGGACAGAAACACCAGCACATTCCTCCATCACTAACTGGAAGTCCTAAGACCCTACTCACCTATATTCTGCCTAATGGTTCAAGATTTTGTTGCAAAGGTGTACAATGCACCCACAGAAAACATCTGCTCTGAGAAAATGTAAGGACCTCTTCAAACACAACTCAAATCTAGATCAGAAAGGTGGTTTTTCCATTTAATTCTATTGCTAATCCTATGCAAAAACTGAAAATCTGCACAAGGCTGTGATGATGAAACTGGAATATTCTATGGCTTTTTTTTTTCAATTATCACCTACTCTAACATGACTGAGATCCCAGAACTCTGATACCAGTATTAGGCAGGTAATGCAGCACTCACAACCTGACAATGTCCTCTGGAAATTGAGACAAGAAAATTCTTAATTCAAACCTTTCCCTTTCCTTCCTTAAAAAAAATAAATTCATTTCATAAAAAGAGCAGCCTGGGCAAGCAACCGACAGCTGTTCGAAATCCTAAAATAAACAGCAGATTTTTGTAAAGCAAGACAGACAGTGCTACAAAACACTGCATTCATGCCAGCGCTGGCCAAGGTTTCATGACAAATTGGGCAGCTTGCATTCAAAATAACTCTACAGCTGATAAAGCAGATTAGCTTCAGGCAAGTCATTTCCCCTGCACTGTTACTCCTTGCTCTCTCACCCCGTGCAGAAAGAATTCTGCACAACCAGGATTGTGTATTCAAAGCACAGACATCAAACAGCTCCAGCCTCCTGAAAGCAAGGCTCTGTACTACCACTTATTCTCATTCCTGCCCCACCACAAGGTATTTTAAAAGCTCAGAATTCAAAATTATCTCCAGTGGCCTATGACAAAAAAAAACCAAAACAAACAAAAAAAGCCTACAAACACCAGCACGGACCAAATATTTTTCTGAACATAGATGATGGAACACAAATATAAATCAGAAGTCTGACTTCACCACAGCTGAGAATCAATCTCTATCAAGAAGTACTGATACATTTTCAGACACAAAAGGAAGGCATACAAAACACCATGCAATCTTTACTACCTATTGTGCTGTTCTCTACCTCTTGAAACCATCCTTAAATATAACATGCAAAATTAATCTCTAACCAGCTTTTTTCATGTATCTAAATAAATCCCAGAACAGTATCACTTGGCCTCCAAACAAATGCACTGGCAAACACTGAAGAGCTGCATTTGCTGAATGTATCAGCATGATACAAGATCAGTTTTTGGGGGCCTGATGGGAAAGTTATTGTCTGAAAATAATACAGGACAAGGCACTTGCACCTCTAGAGTAAAAAAATAATTAAACAACTGTCAGGAACTAGAACCTCTTAAAATCACCAACTGGAAATCAACAGAGGTTGAAATACCTATTTCATAAAAACAAGTAAAAAGAAGTTAAGATATCTAAACACTTTTGAAAAAAATCTTACCTGACTCCTTTCTCTCTCCTTTGGTTTTGTAAAAATCTCCCCAAACCTAACCTCAGATCTGTGGCTCTATGGGAGGTTACAGAGACCAATGAGCAATGTGCTTCAATCCAGGTTCTCTGATTCCAGTTCCAAAGTGCAGCAGAGCAGTCCCCAGCCAGCCTGAACCTCCTTGCCTGACACAGGCTTACCTAGCCTGCCTTAAGCTCTCAGCCACCAGCAATTACATTTTCTCCCACTCAAGGTAAAGCATTCATCTGATCATTTCTTAATTACCTAGAGCTGGACAAAGTCCCTCTTCTAACAAGACATAAACTCCCTTTCATTTTCCATACATAACCTGCAGGGAGAACAAAATGGGCAAAACAAAAGTGGGTACAAAGGCACATATGAAGCAAGCAGGCATCTACAGAATGTTTACAGAGGAAGGGTTAGTTATAAGCCTGTCTATTATTTTCAGTACACAAAAATAGTACCAAGAGCATCCCTGGAAAATGGTGAGGCACTGACTGACTGTAGCCCGTTGCAGGAATTTAGCTAGGCAAATGAATAACATCTCCCAAGATCTCCCCAACATCACAAAACTGAAGCAAAGTCCACAATCTTCTGAAAATGTCCATAGAAGACAGCTCCTATTCATTACTAGACAGACAAAACTAACTCCCTGTCCTTGAGAAGGACAAGCAGCTTAGCTGACCCCATGCACTACTGCTTTAAATGCAAGCAAGCAGTCAACAAAGCTTTGAGACATTCTAGGTCAAATACAACTACACCTTCTCTGCAACACAGGCATAAAAGGCCTAAGTTACAAATACTTTCACCCGGAGCTCTGGTAAACAAATTTACCAGCTACATTTCTTTTTTCCTCACATCTCAGCATTCACCGACCTAAATATGAGGTAAGAAATGGGATTACATGCAATATGCAACAGGAACTGTAAAGAGCTCAGGAGAATTGCTAAATGATGCCCTATAGACTTCACAAATGTATTAGCTTCTCAGAAAAACAGTAATTTCATTTGTACACCTATTAATTACATACTACCTGCAGGACTACCATGAAGCTTCAATGTCAAACCCTTACCAAGTATTTTTACATCATTTCCTAAAAGCATGCAATTGGGGCATTCAAGCCATCATCAAGCTATTCAATTAGCCTTGAGCATGGATTAACAAGACTTCATGTTCATACACTCTCCAAAGGATGAGACAGATGTGATTTTACCACATAACAATTCCAGTAAAGGCTTATTAAAAAGAAAATAAAAAGAATAAGTCTTAAGAATCACAATTGGTGATATACAAGGTCAGGCAAATGGGAGCATAGGCAGAGAACAGCAAACCTGAAACAAGACATGGACAGATTCCATAAGGCCATACAATACTCAATATTCACAGGTTCAGGAACTTTTCTGTACTTCAACAGAGTATCTCGTTTCATCACACACACTGACTAGATGCCACTAAGAATGGCTTTAATGCACACAGGTATTATTTTAATTATTTTAATATCTCTAAGAAGGAGTCTAGATGGTATCTTGACTATTTTTATTTTAAGGTTGAGTCACTCTTTCTTTCCTTTTGCCTGGGGAGACATGCTCAAAGCAGCATCTTTAGAGATCTCAAGACTAATGAACAGAAAAGCCACAATTAACTTTTTCCACTAGTTCATCTGCAGGGGGATCGGGGGGTAGGAGCAATACTAATTGCAGTTTAAAGCAGTGGTGTTTTCATGTTCAGATCTCCATCAACGAACTATTCATGTTTACCAGTATTTCTGGATAGCAAAGAATGATGACCATCTGCTTAAATTTTTCATCTCTCTGAACAGAGGAAGAAGCCAGAATCAGTGGCCCAGGTGCTCACCTGCCCACTGCTGCAGCAAGTCACCACATAAATGTCTTAACTTGGGAGAAAAAAGTACCCTTAAATGACTCCCTGTAAAGACTCACTGCTTGCAGACAAATTCTGGATAATGTTTCTTTTATCATGCTACCTACTTATATTTTTGTTTAAAAAGGTGGTCTTTTTTAATATTGATTTTGGTCTCTGACATCCCTCTTGTTCATTCTGTCAAATATATTCTCCCCTCCAGCATCTAGCTTTTCTCCCACAAAGGGCCAGGATTTCTTCTGAGGACAGATATTTTTCTTCCTCCCTCATCTTATCAATTTATCCTTTCCCTTTCTTTCACATGCCACTTTTTATCCCACAAGAAAAAGAAGATTGAAAGCCCTCCAGTATGTCTCACAGTTACAAGATAAACCTAGCAGACAAAAGAAAGGCAAAAAAAGTCACTGAGACATCAAGAGATAATACTCGGGTCCCTCTACTTGCAGCAGCTGAATGACAATGTTAAGATTTTGTTTAAAGACACTACTTCCTGCAATCTTTTCAGGTTTCCTCCTTCTATGGAAAGAGAATGTCTTAACTTCCATTTTTTTTCTCACATCATCAGAGATTTAGGTAAATACAAAAAATCAACACAAGCTTCTTCCAGCTTAAACATGATCAGCTTTTGCCTAATTGATAGTGGTAAATACCAACATGTTAATTTTTCTTCTTTTTTTTTTCTTCCAGGAATCTAGAAACACTAATAATGATTCATCGTAGATGGAATATTCTATTAAACCAGGTACTTTCCACAGCATCACTTTTCTCAAAATATGCAATTCCAGAAGATTTTAATTAATAGGTATATTGCAACCTGACAGAGCTCCTTTGTTTCACTCTTTTCAAAGACAATGTTTCCAGCTGTATGAAGCAAATACAGATGAACTAAAAGTAATAAAAACAGCAAAGTTTCCACAAGTCTTGCCCATAATGTTTAAAGCACGTGAAGAAATGTGGTCAAAGACACCACTTTCAGTCCTTTCTGTTAAAAATGAACACAACTACCCACAGCCTTGCCAGAAATAAAGAAGAAATAAAAAAGAAAAGATGCATCAAAGAACACATGAACTGTGAGAAGAATGACAATCTTCTGATTGGTAAACTTAAATTTACTGCTTGAGACTACACAGCTTCAGAGGAGGCAATTTAAAAATGTGTGAGATGGTATTTTGAAATTAGAATCAGTATTTCAAGTATTTTGTACATTACACATCACTGCTGTTTAATGTTTAAAAAAATAAAATTCTAAATGTCATATTTTAGCTAGTTGACACATATGTGCTTTGAATTTTACATTTGGAGGGTTTAGAAGGATGTTACAAAACAGGAGGAGGAAGGAAAGAGATAAAGTACATTAAAATAAAGTTGAAAAAAATTACTTCTAGCCATGAAACTATTTTATATTAGTCTTACAACTGCTTTACAGTCTTGCACTTACATAGCTAATACAAAAAGTTGTTGGTCTAAAAGGAGAAATGAAATTTTAAAGACATTATTCAACTTGAAGAACCAAAGAATAAATAGGTTTTGACTCTTTGTAAATGTTTCTTATATAAAAACAAACAAATAAAACTTCCAAACCAATTATCAGTATTCTAATTAGACAAACATTTACTCCAGAAGTTCATTAAAGTATGTAAACATCTTTTGAACCTGTACATTCCTTTTTTTCCTCTGGAACAAAGTACTGTATATTACCTAGGACACAGAATATTTAAGAGGAGATGCTCTTTGCTCCTGGTTTATAACTGCCATAAGAGACACTGTTCAAATCACTCATGTCTATTTCTGTTCCCTCAAAGGTATTGCTGGGGGAGGGAGACAAGTGGGGTTTTGTGTGTTTGTTTAAAAGATTGCCAAAGAGAGGTTGACTTCAGAAACTGGAAAAAAGGGGCCTGGCCACAAGTCAATATGTGAGTTCTTCTCCCACAGCTCATATGCTGAATGATTTTTACTTTGGCTATATTAATACCTCTAAAGAGACTTTCCTAAGTTTGATCAGTTGATTTCTCATTTCTTCCTTCCTCACTAAAGAAATACAGAAGGTGTTATTTTTCTGCATATAGGTTATGCTATGGATTTGTTGTTGTTTCTCAAAGTGAACTGGAACTCCAAAACTGTAGACTTGCATCCTAAATCACACTTAACTGGTGGGTCTTCAAACATACAGATCATTTCACCATACTACAACTAGAAGTAACACCAAACCAGAGAAAGTGGAGCACAGAATGTACAAGAGCCCAGCACAACTCAAGAGGCTCCACCTATCGAACAAGCCTGCCTGGCATCTTGAAACTTCCCATCACTTTGTGAACTCATCAACTCGGGGAAAAAAAATCCCTATCAGGGAGTGGGGGAGATAAAGAAAGGTATAGAAAACAAAGGCAAAGCACAATTCAGAGCCTAGGTTCAAACCTGAACCCTTATCCTTGCTCCCCCAGAGGTAAACATGCCATGGAAAAGGATAAACCTTGTAGCTTCAGTAAGCCTGAACTGCAAATAGAGCCTCTGTGATCTCTGGTCATCAGCAACACAGGGATCTCCACAAGGTGAATGGAAAGAGAAAATAAACACAAAAACAAAAATCCATGGAAGCCAGGAAGAAGGATGAGTAGAAAGATGAGACAAAAGAAAAGGAAACATTTCCCCATAGAAAGATTAAAATACGCAAAGAATGTGCAAGACTTTTTGGAAGGGGAAAACAAACTTCTCTAAAGGCAAAGGCTAAAAACTATAGGAGAGAGAAAACTGGAGCAGCAATTTAAAATCTCAGTAGTAAAAAAGTATTTCCTGAGAGCTTCTTTATGTGGTTTCTTCAGTACTCATTTTTGAAGAGAGGCATAGACATATTCAATTATCTCAGAAAGGCACAGGAAAATGCAGATGAAGAGACAAATGTGTGAGAATTATTCTCAATTTGTCCATCTTCCAAAAGACATAGGTATTAATGCATTGTGAAACCACCTTTTTTTAGGGACAGCTTCTGAAATCTGCATCCCAGGTCTGAAACCACACACTTAATCATGCCCATCAGTCTTGACAAACCACTGTCTATGCAGCTTCTCTGTGGTGTCTTCAGCAACAATGAACCAATGTCCCCTTTATACCTTGTATTTATTACAAGGCAGTAAGTCCCTCCCTCAACTTGAAGTTTTGCTTCTGCTCCCTAGCAAATCAATATCATCACCAACTATGGATTAGAGTACAAATGTAGGTGTAATTCATTTACTAGGCTGAGAAAATACAGAGAAACTTATCTTCTACTAGCAGCTAAGCCCTAATTTTCACATTACCTTTCCTCTTTGGACAGCTGATTTATGCTTATTTCATAACCATTTTCATCTTCTCATCAACATTTACGTCTTTAGAATTCTGTTGCTTCTAAAAAAGAAACTCACTTAGGAGCCATGTAACATCTTGGCTCAACAGTTACTGTTTTGGCATTTTACTAATGAAGTCGGATATACTATAACAGATACATTTGAGCTAGAACAGATTTGTCATGTGTTGTATTAAATTAGAAAACACAGCAAACAAGACATATTACACCTGTACCTCCCAGAAGTGTGAGTTGACTACATAATCTCGCTCTTAATAGCACAAGCACAACTAAAGTAGAAAATAAAATCAGTTGTAATATACAGTAATGACCAGTAACAAACCAGCAGCAAATCACAGTCTCTCCATTTCCAGATTCACTAGGCTCAAAGAGTGGACACACTGATACCAGCATTCTTCTCAGGTAATACCAAGAGTCTGAAGAGCACAGTATGAATTTGAAAGAGACTTAATATTCCTCCTGCTGTTCCTGATGTTACTGCTTGAACAAGGGTTAACTTGAATTTCTTAGTTATTGGCAGTCCTCAGGAGGAAGCAGTGCTCTCTAAGCCATTTATTCTTCTTCTGTATAAATTAATGAAAATCAGTCACTTTACTTAATGACAATCAGTCATTTTACCAGTATAGACAGTCCTCAGACTCTGATCTCTAAACTGATCATATCTTCACCTCAGGCTCTGTATATTCTCTGCCAATAATTTTCTCTACACAGCTTGTAGTTTTGAGGTACTGTGCCCAAAACTTCATGTTGTGAAGCGTGTTAGGGTGCTCCTAACAGTTTGAAAGAACAAAAACTGTTTGGGGCTGGATAATAACAATATTTTCTAAGAGAGCACTACCTGCATCAATCAATTCTTAGTCAAGTCTGAGGGGGTTTTGCAATACAGTATACAATAGTTCAAGCTTACAGTAAAGGAAAGGAAAAAAGTCAAGTTTTCTCACTAGCTGCCTACTGAATACAGATTCAAAACAACTCATCAGCACACTTCCAACCAAGTCCACTGTGAATGAATAAATATAAAAAGAGTAAATATATTGTGAAGGCACTATTTAACAATCCTATAGTATTAATGCCAGCTTCTTACATGTCTGGTAAATATTTATGCATCAGAAACTGTGAAACAAAGGATCAAGGATGAGAAAGAGCTTAGAAGCTTTCAGGAAGAAACAGAAGCACATTGGGTTTGAAGAGACAACGAGTGTACTTGAACATTTATTCTTGAAAAGTCTATCACAAAAATACTTATGTGAAAATAACTGATGATAAAACATTTGCAGAAAGACTACACTTACTTCAAACACCAGTGAAAAATACAACTGCTTTAAAAAAGCAAGAAAGGCATGAGAGGATCATAATGGTTCCTGGGAAAGAACAGACTGTCCAGAAAAGTGGAGGAAAGTCAGGTGGGTGCATTCTTTAGTAGATGGGTCACAAATTTGTGGAATGTAATTTGATACGCAAAAAAGAAGAGTTGGAGTTACAAACCAACTCTAAGAACCAGATAGCTCTGAACATACTGCAAGGACATTGTTTTTCCAAACATCCATTCACCTTAACTTCAGACCAGAATCCTCCATCTGCTCGTGCAGTGAAAGCCTCTAATCAATGATGTAAACAGGTAATGACTGGCCAAACAGCAGTTAGAAGCATTACAGCACTCAAAATTAACAACACAATGGGTAAAGCAAGCAAACAAGGCAGTTAACAAGAGAACAAGGCATTTGTAAAACAAACATTCAAAATGATCACAGGACTCCCAGTACAGTACTCCCAAAACTGACAGGGTTCCTCCAGAATTTCAGTCCAGGTGAATTAGTGGAGATTAAGAGTAGTTTCAAAATCTAAGGGCATCCATGAAGTGGACACAATGCATTTCTTCTTCACATTGGCAATTCTACACTTAAGGGAGAAAATTCCTTTCAAGAGTGTAATATAGGAAGACTATAAGAGGACTTTACCATAACAGAAATTAAATGAGGGAAAAATCAACCAATTACAATTCTATTCTTCTGATGTAACTACTCAAGATACCTGATTTTATAAAGAAATCAGTTCCAGGAATCATATTAGAGAAACTCAAACATTTCTCTCCCCCTTCCATCATCTTTCTAGCAAACCAGTGTGGTGATTCCAAAAAAAGTGAAAAACTCATCTTTTTGGCAACCCTCTGTAGTGAATACTGTGTATATTTGCAACAAGCTACCCCAAGCCTCATTATTAAATTTCCAGTAAGCATGACAGTAATATTAAAAATACCCAAGAAGAAAATAAAAACTTGCAAAAAGTAAGAAAGTCATGACTGGTGTGTGTATAGGTACCTTGTTTAAGAGACAGCCAACAGCATTTCCCTCAGTCTTAGGGGGATTCTCCTTGAACCAATTAATGAAGACTTAGACACTTAGAAGGACAAACTGAAAACAATTGAAAAAGCTAGAAATCTTTTCTATTACATAACTTGTCTGACTAATTCCACACCAAAACAGAGGCTGAGCTCCAAACTGGAGGAAAAGACTAACAGAATATAGTTCCTCTTGTTTTCTCTTAGCATTTAACAGAAGAACCTAGTGTCTAACCTCATTTTTTGTTTGCATAGGCAGCAGGACTCAGTAAAATGGCAAACTATGGAAATCAAAACACATGGCTCAATTTTGAATTATCACATTTGAAATGACTCACTACAAGCAACAACCTCAGGATCCAGCAAGTTCTGTGTTTTCTGACTTAAAAACACTGTCAAGAAGAGGTATTAAAAATAACAAAATTGGTACAAGCGTTCTGAAATCCAAGGAGATTCCAGACAATGACAGATCTCTTGTCAGACCAGACTTACTCGCAACACAACCGTGTACAGTAAAGTACCTGCAAGTGTTCCACATTGGTAGTATCCTATGTGACTTCACAGCGGGAATAAATATTTAGGCCACAAATCCACATTTACGTTCTTCTCAAAATAACTTGACCAGAGCCTGGGAATTGCCAGCAAGGGCCTTAAAGGAGGCAACAGTATCCTTTCAAAATGCCCCTCCTGTTAAAGTAAGACTCTGACACAAAGGAATTAGGTGCCTACAGATAAAACCTGAAATATATGAACCAAGTATAAGCAATAAAAGCCTTGCCTATGCAAGTCTGCAGAACCCAGAACAGCAACATCTCAATATGGTGTAAATAATTACAATTATCACAGCAATGTTAGCTATTGTGTTTTACATGTCAGAAAAGAGCCTGAAGATTGCAAATATGAACCATCTACTGGAGTGTCTTTTCCTTTTAATGCAACAAGTAGGTGACAGCAGAGAGAGCAACTGCTACTTGACTTAATTCGGTCAAGAGAGCTCAGGGAACTAGGTCAAGACCCAGAAGAACGTGCACTCATACACTGAACCAGTGGAGAAAAGTTGGCTAAAAACATAGCGAAGTTGAAAAAAAGAAAAATCACCTTTGCAAACATCAGACTGACTTACAGAGCCATACAAAGCAATTCCATAAATCTCTGCCAAACTAGAGATGTCTTTATTTCCACACCAGTATCTTTTTAAAACTTTATCTCCTTTCCAGCAAGCTAACACATGCAACAAGACTTAATAAAAAATGTGAGATAAATATATATATATATATATATATGCTTTGCCCGATGCACAATGCTTATTTCTACATCTCAGGACGCACAGCTTTCAACAATGCCAACACAGTTCCCCTTTTTTACAGCAGTAGAATTTAAAACATAATCTGCTCTGGAAAGCCTGTGGCTAATGCAAAGTATACTTTCTAGTACTAAACCAGTGTAAACTGAACATTCGTCCATAGCACAACATGGCCAGATTCCAACTCAATTCAATATAAAATGCATTCTCTGTTCATGTAAGGCCAAGAATAAAGTTTTGCAGCTCCAGATGGGAAGATACCATTGAGGCAGGTGATGGTTACAAAGATCAGCAGTAACAGGAAAAGTACTGACACTGGCCTGAAGAAACAGGTGATAAAAGTAAAAGTAGAAAGAGCTTGTGTAATTTCTGTTAACTGTGTGTCTGGCTTTGCTTAGTGCAAATATCACCTGAATTCCAGGGTCATGAAGCAGTAGAATAATAGAGAAATCAAATTTTGTTAAAAAGAAAAAAAAAATTAAGTAAAGAGCTAATAGCTATATGTTAATTAAAAACAAAATTCAATTGGTGATGTTATCTATTTTGCGGCCTGCTATTAAATATAAATTACTATCAGCAGAAGGCACAGTGTTGCTTGCTGACTTCTTTGTGACAGTGTTAAGGCCCTCTTGCTCCACTACTGCAAAAGAGCTAATTTACTAGAAAAATGAGAAATGCCAAGAACCAGACAAGGAAAATGACCTGTTGTATACAATGATGGCTTACACGGCTTTACGTGAGTAGCTTTATAGAAGTGACAAACCTCTATGAAGCCTTAGTGTACTCCAATCAAAGCATGTGGGGAACCTCTGCAGTTATTCCCAGCCAAGTCTGCAGTTTGTTTATAGAAAACAGTTTTCAGATTTCCAAGAGCAATCCCACAGAATTTACTCAGAAGAACAGTACCACAATACTACGAGTGCACCCAGGTGAAAATGCACTTAAAATGACACCTTTTGTCTTAACAACCACGGTGAACTTAGGGTTTCAATCTTTGGACAAAAATTATCCCGACAATGAATCCTACATAGGAGTTCACTCTGCTGCTCTGACTTTCCTTCTGCAGATCTCCTCACCTACCACCCCCCTTGCCCCACAACTTCCACGAATCTAAAGAGCATCCCAATGAAAGCAGATGACCTCACCTTTCATTTTGACAGTGGGGGAATTGGGTCCAGCCGATTGCTTCCTCCATCCTCTCCAGTTCTGGCAAAGGCTCTCTGCCTCAGAGATGAAGGAACAAAGAGAGTCTTCTTCAAAGCGATCGGAGTCCTCAAACGAAAACCTCTCCCCGTCCTCCCACTCTGCGAACATGAGTTCCATCACATCCGACAGGCGACGTGGGAAAAGAAGAAAGACAGGAACAGCACTGCTCACTTTTAACAGGTGAACGGACTTGAGGGCTCTTGCAATACTTAAAACCTCGGTTTTGATTTGATCCCCATAGTAGAGTACCAGGAAAAAACAAAGTCAGCGCTGTCTGAGGTGGGAGAAGCAGGAAATAACTAAGAGGCAGCTCGTAAAAATTCCATGGCGAAAAAAAGTTCTTTAAAAAGTTAAAAAATGCTTATGTCCACAGAATGTACTTGAGGCGGAGGGGGCTGGTTAATCCATGAGAGCTGCCTCCAGGTGGGACAGGTGCCTGCCGGGCACACGGAGGGTCCGAAGGCTCCCGGCGCTGCAGGACGAGGGAAAGGGCCGGCTTCCTCCTCCGGGGCTCCCGCGGGGGGACCGCCGGTGTCTGTGCGCAGGGCCGGGTCTCCCTGAG
>VZTR01033262.1:134433-184787 GCA_013400775.1 Chaetops frenatus | reverse complement strand
CGCGGCCCCGGCGGGTCCCGTCCCTGCCCGGCGCGGGCACCAAGATGGCTCCGCGCTTCCCAGCTTCACCTGCGACACCCCCCGCCAGCTGAGCGCCGCTTCCGCCGCCGCGCTTCCGGCTCCCGCCGCGCGGGGCATGCCGGGCCGGGCCGCGCTCCGCGCCGGGCGCTGAGGGAGAAGGAGCCCGGGTGTCCCCGGGGACGGGCTGCGGCTGGGCTGGCGCTGCCTGCCACCGCACACCCAGCGGGGCGCTTGGAGCCGTGCTAATGAAACAAAAGCCTGTGTGTTGTGCCTGCTCGCACCGCCAAAGGCAGCGGGAGAGCGCTACTTGTGCGGAAATGTGGGAGTTATCCCGGAATGCACCGAGGATGAATTGCATGAGGTAAAAATAACTCAGTTGTGATCAGCTGATTGGGGATGAAAGAAACATACAAGTTCTAGTCACGTTTTCTATTAGAAGAAAGACAAACAGCAGGAAAGAAGATCAAGGGAAAAAATGGAAATAAAGTGAGGGGACCGAGTAAGTCCTGCCCAAGTGCAGTGACCGCTTTCCTCTGGCCGAGAAAGCCCCTTAGTCAACAGAGGCCGGAGGGAAGGAGGAGTCTGAGGAGCTGGTCGGTTCTGAACAACTCCAAAATTCAAACAGAGGAAATAACTCACGTGCCAGGTCCATGAGGAATTGCATAGGTTAGGTAAGGTCTTTCTATCGTACCCACTGTGAAAGCACCAGAGATGAGGTTCTTTTCTTTTCTTTTCTTTTCTTTTCTTTTCTTTTCTTTTCTTTTCTTTTCTCTCTTTTTTTTTTTCTATACTTCCTGGAGGTCTAGTTCATTGCTCCATTGAGAGAGTTGACTACTAAAATACCAAAGGCTAAGTTTTCTGTTTGAGTACATGTCAGCCAAACAGCTGGACCTACACCTCCCTTCCTGTGTTTGTACAGAGGGGAAAAGCAAATGGCAGGGGGAAAAAAGCAAGGGAAAAAGGAATGACATACTAAGAAATTGTAAATGTAGAGCTGAGAGAAACTGACATGCATCTGGGAACACTCACTGTCTCCCTCATCTGACTCTAGTCCTTAACCCAAAAACATTATATTAATCGATGAGTTCTCACAGAGGGTCCTAAGCAATGCACCTTGGATCTTAAAGGAATATGGTTCCTACATGGTTTGTCCTTACAAATGTAACGTTTCCCAGTTTAGGATTTCGAAGACAAAGATGCATTACCACAGCGTCCATCAGCTGTCAGAGGTCTGGTTCCTCGCTGAAATGTCAGATCCTTCAGTGCTACCACGGCAAGCATCCCACCGGTGCACTGGGCAGGGAGGCAGGACATCGGGTGAGCCAGCTCATGGCAATGTGCCAAATTCCGGCTCATGTGCTGCCTAATCCTACACCAAAGTTGTCCTGTGCTGGTGCCTGACCCAGTCGAATCTGTATTGCCACATAACCTGTTAGTGCACCACACCAGCAGCAATTCAGGAGAGAGACACACTTGCCTGATAATGGGAATTCTAGCAGGTTACATCAATAGCACATCTGAGTCAAGGGCACTGCAGAGAATCTCTGCCACATGAGAAAGCAAAGAAACACAAAGGCGTTGTAATACTTCGTGCAGTGTTGCATTAAAGAAGGATTTCACCTTAGGAAAGGTGTTTCTTAGTGAGAAAAAAGATTTAGAAAATTGTAGGAATTTCAAAGAATAAAAAAATACAGCTGAAATTTTGAACAGTATTTTGATGGGGAAAAGGAGATGAAAAAAAAATTTAATTAATTAAATGCATTGTGTCCAAGGAGTGAAGAGATATCTACGGGTGAAATTCAGCATCCTGACTCGGATGTTGTGGCACTTGAAATTACAGAAATGGGCAGGGAAACACATAAGGCTGATGCTGCTCACCAATATCTTTTGACAACATTATGTGCAACACAGCACTGTTAGATTTTACCTAAATCCAATAGTGAATACACATTACATCAAGAAAGGGCAGAGGAGAGGAGGAATATTAGATAGTACTAATTATAAGGGGGCTTCAGTCCACTACATTGTAACAATCCTCACTCCCATTCCTCCTTCTTCCAGCTTTGGGTTACGGAGATTTCCAAAGAAAGCTTGCTTTCAATGTCTTAAACATCACAGGCCGAAAGCATGGAAGAGGTGATGAAAGTAACAAGGCAAGCAAAGCAGAGAGAACATTTACACTTTTATCATAAAGTGCATTTCAAGACATTGTAAGAATGTGTCTTCTGGCTTGTGCAGACCAGGCCTGGGTGTGTTGTTGCCCTGGCCAACATGAGGGAGTGCAGGTGTGAGTGCTCTGCTTCTCCTCGTCCTCATGGCTTGGAAAGGCATGCAAGTTCATAAACACTCATCCCTTTTTTTTCCAGCCAACTTATTGCATGAGACAGGCATATATTTTCCCTTGTGGATCTTCCAACAGACAAAAACTAGGGACCGTGAATAATATCTGATCATTTCAGCAGTGAAGGAAGAAAGAAATTCAGTAAGAAATCCTGCAGAAATTACAAGGTTGCCAGTAAGATGCTTTCTCACTTACAGGGATGTACCATTTTTTTTTCCTTTCTCTCTTATTTCAGAAGAAGCAAATTGCTCTTCAGAATTCCTCTGCCTCCAGTGTAGACAATTTTCAGAATACAGCATTCCATATGAGAGACACATATGAGTGCACACACATACCCTAAAGCAGAATTGCAACATTTACATTTGTTCCTTATCTTAAGCTCTCGCTGGGGACTAAAAATCAATGGGAGTCTGCATCACACCCCAGAAGTGTCTGCTTTTCACTGGTGAGTCATGTGCTACTCTACAAGTCATATCCAGCATGGTTTTTATTTCTGATTGCATGGAAAGTAAAACACATCCTTGCTATTGCTTGAATCTAATACAGACTCAGTAAGAAAATACAGCACTCTAGAGATTTTCACTGCTAGTGTAGTGGGACCCAGCTGTTCAGCTCCATTCTGATTCAACAAAGATTTCATTGTCTCTTTGCATGCGATAGTGCACTCAGAAATGACAAGCAAAGGCAAATTCTTAAAGCACACATATGGCTTTGTGTCTAAGTAATATATTGGATGTGCAGAATAATAGTTTCTTGTGCCCTAGAACTATGGCACTATGGCAAACTGCCAAAAGTTCCTGTTCCTCCTAGACAATCACTGTTTTATGCTATACTGATTGCTTAATTAATAACTAATAATAATTAATAACAGATACTAAACATCACTACAGACATAACAACCAGCCACCATTATTTATTTCAAAACAGTAGGCCTGTACAACAGATGGAGCAAATAACTGCTTTAGCACAAAAGAAGGGACAGCACACAGCTCATTGCTCCTTGCTCTGCTTCTAACTAGGCAAATGGCTGTGCAAGATGCACAGAGCTTTTCCAGACAATGCATACTAGGAACTTGAAAGCAAAGCTGTCCTGAGGAATCACAAGCTAAATTTCCCCTATTTGGGTTGAGCATTTTCAAATCTTTGACTAATCCTTGACACAGAAGACTTTGAACTGATTTTGTCCAAGGTTCTGTCACTGGGATCTTAGAGAATATGAACATATGCCTGATTAAACCCTTATTCAAAACTAAATTCACCATTTGAGATAGGTGACAGGTACATACATGGAAAATAGAGACAATAGGGGAACGCTTTGCAACAGCTGTTAAAATTATTGTTATACAGCAGGAGACAACAATTATGGCTAAGACCTCATGTATGAACAAAACTGCTACTCTTCAGAAAGAGGACATGGCATTTACAGATATTGCCTGCGAGGATTACTGAGCATATGTTGTCTGGCATCTTGTATTTCACAGGATACAAGTATATTTTCCTCTTCCCTTCACTGTAACCTGCAGGAGCATTTGTTTTTGTTTTCACACTTTCTTCTGCCATTACCAAAGCTGACAGTCTGGCAGGGTCTAATATGCACTATACATTCACAGATGAAAGCACCAAGCTAAAGGGAACTGAAATGTTCTCCATTTTGCAGAGGGGAAAGAAAACAACTATTACACTGCAAGTCCTCTTTTTTCTCAATCAGTTATCTCATTTGGACATTTCCTCAGCCAATGTGAAATGATTGTGACAGCAGTATAGTAACTCTCTCCTTTGTCTAGAGAGCAGGTTAGATACATCATTTATGGAAACTCAGCAATTGGTAACTCCATTTGTCTAGAGAGTGTATTACCCTAACTAGCAATGTTATACAGTTGAAAGCTTCCTAAGTACTCCAAGAATCTCTTTTGATGCAGGCAAAACATAAGTTCCTTGGCTCATTTTCAGTTCACCAAGAAATAATCAAGGAAAATTGCTAAATGTGACACTTCTCTAGCAATCTACAGTTTTAGGAATCAAAAATGGTAATTAAAAATAACAAGTGCTGCAGTAGCTGACCCCCTAACACACCTTTTCTGCAGAAGACACCTTTCTGTATTTGTTTTTGAGGGTACAGTCAGCTGTTAAGTAAAGGATAACTGTTAGGGATTATAGGAAGCCCATTTGTTCACGTCAAGGCCAACATGCACTGCTCTGCAATGTATGCAAGCAGATCTTGGCTAACTGAAGTAATGCCCTGCTGTATTTACATGCTTCTCACAGCTTCAGGAGCAGAAGCTTTGGGACATGCTATTGAACCTGCTCCTTCAGATGAAACTCACCATAGCAATATTTGCATTATAGTTGCTTTTAGCAGCAAAGTCTTTCAAAATATAGATAACGGATACATTAGTACTTAAATATAGGGATAAAAGATTGCTAAGAAATGGTGATTCTAAAATGCAAGAACAACAGTGTACAATATTATGGACAGTAAAATGGTATGTATTCTCCACAGCCTTTCCCTAGAAAAATAATCTAACCATGGAGTTAGGGATGTGAGGGGTTTTATTTTAAAAATTGAATTCATGCTACTTCTCATCAGATCCCAATGGGAAGTTCATCATCAATTAAATTGTCAATCTAATATAAAGTTCTCTCTTACAAACAGTGTGGTTGCTACAACCACGCAGCAACGTTTCATTTAAGAAAACACACCTGACAAGTTTTGTGCTCATGAGTGTGGGTAAGGGTCAGTGCTGTTCCAGGTACATATGTTTAACTGGCCTCTTTTGTGTAAGAAAGAGGAGACACTAGCAAAGGTATTATGCATGTCATGATGACTGAAAACTACCTGGACTGCTAGATACAGAGATAACACCTCAGTCACTTTTCTTTTTCTGTAATAAGTGAGGAAAAAAACCCAAAACGTTTCCCTAGACCTACTGACTTGAGCAAGTACAATTTATTGCATGGTGCTCTGTAAAACAAATCAGTCAAGCCTTAAAATTATCTGAATGCTTATTGGTAAAGAGTGTTCACCTCTTTTACCTGCAGATCTCATATCCCTGGTATATTCAGGAGGCAAGGTTTTTCAACAGGATCCTCCTTTATGAGATTTAGGGATCCTCAGATTAAATCAGCTGCGTCTATTTTCATCTCTTCTCTAGGCAGGTGACCAACCCTTAGCAGGTACTGAGAGCTGGTTGTTTTGTGCACTGCCTCAAAGGCTACCAGCCTTTTTAAATCAGATCTTCATGTTCAGCCATGTTTCTGCAAAATGCTGTGACAAGATCCTATAAAACTTACTATCCAAAACTTTAATGCATTTCCCAAGATAATTATTTTACATGTCTTCTTGGGGGAAGGTAACTAGATTTGTGTAATTCCATCATCATCTCTAGTGTTAAGTCCAGCATACTCTATTTATTTAGGATGGTTTAATGTAATAGTAATAGGGATTTAGTGAGTAGTTGCACGCTCTTTGCTTATTTCTTCAGGAAGCTTGTGTGTGGACACTCCTGACTCATCTAAACAGAGGCACCTGGTTCAAATAGTGCATCATCCCTAAATGTCAACCACGAAGTTGCATCAGTTTAACCAAATTGTTAAATCCATGTAACTGTGAAGACAGGCCTTGCAGGAATATAAAGATTTCTCAAGTCTTAATCAACCTGGCTGTGGCTTAAACATGTGGGGAGTTAAAAGGCTTTCTGTTGAGACTTCAGCATAATTGTGCTGAATAAGAGAATCTGCTTCTTAGTCTTGCAAGAGATACTAAAATTGTAAACCCGAAGCAAAGAAGCTCTCCTCTGGTATGTTTGGTTACTGGTTCTAGAATCCCACAATCAGAAGTTATAATCCTATTTACCTCCAGCAAGCCTGTACGTGTGAGTAGGAAGTGGGGAAAGAGTAAGGAACTAAGCTTTAGAAGCACATTTTCTTTTCATACAGCTCTGGTTTACGCAGAGAAGATTAGTTAAATAAGAAGAGGGTTATGTTGTTGTTTGAAGTGATTTTGTCCTGTTTACAAGAAGAAAGTGACACAGAAGTACAAACCTTTGCAGTGGCTTCAGCTGAGTTGTCCACGTACATTGCCACAGTAAATCTCCCCACGTTCCCAGTGTGTGCAGTGATGAGGGCAGGCTGGCAGGTGGGCAAACAGGACAGCACGCTGCTCACAGCCACTCCTTGGCAGTACCTGCTGCTGTCTCCTGAGCCCCAGGGCTGCCAGGGGCTGGGAACCAAAACACCCTCAGCAAATACTTCCTAACAGGACTATCTTGCTGAAATCTCAATTCCTGCCAACTTATTTTTTCTGTTGGGCAGCAGTTGTACATAAGCCCAGCACTGAGTTCCACCTGTTCCCAGCTCAGCCCTTAGAGCTGCAGCTGCCCTGATGTGTGAATGGAGGCCACTGCAGATATAAAGGGATAAGAGAAACAAGGTCTCTTGCTTATCTGACAGAGCCACACAGCTTCTTATTAGTAAAGCTGATCCAAGGAAGCTGGTTCTTCCTTTCAGGTGACAGACTACTTTTGAAAATCTGCAAAGAGAACGATGCCTTGTATTTCTGGCAGAACGTGTGGGATTTGAAAAGCAGGGAGGAGAAGATCAAGTGGTGCACTGGGGTCTCACCAATTTGTTTGAATTTGTCTGTCCTACACCTGTCCTCCATGAGCACATCTTAAATCCAAAGGTCTTTCTAAACATAAATTACTCCAGCTGGCCCATCCATATACCTAAAGATCCATTTTGCTGGCTCTACTTCCTCTTTTCACTTTTGCACATGAACAGAATTCTGTAGAAACCTCCTACCAATATCAGGAACCCCTTCTAGACAGGCCAGTTTAAGAGTAGCACAGGACTCAGCCCAGCAAACCATGGCAATTTGAGTAGTATCCTGTCTCCCTCCACTAGAAAGAGGAAATTGTACCCAAGGAAGAATTTTTTTAATGTCAGTGGTGATACCTGAATGCCCTTCTTCCTCTCTCCCAATGAATATGATAGCTATCCTAGTTAGGAAACTACATGAAGTAAAGCTCAGTTTTCTCTTGATTCCTATTTCAGTTTCAAAATCCAAAGCTATTTTACAGCAGGCAATCTGAAAAAAGTAATTTCATGCCACACACTCCTCCCAGCCTTTTCACCACAAAAAGGCAGTAGTGAAGTGCTTTAATACAAAATTACATTTGACAGACTTGTAATCTTAACCACAGCTTCAACATTGTTTCTTTTCCAGGCAGTGACTACAGAAGAGCACTGCATGACTGGTGGGATGAAACGGTGCCCACTGACCCATGGAAGGCCAGCTAAAATGCCTGAACTCTGCTTCCCAGTTTTGCACAAGCAAGAAGTGAAATGTAGGTAGGTGTATAAAATCCCAAAAGCAGACATGAAGTAAGGAAAGTGTTAACCACAAGCAGTTCTTTCTTCAGTGAGTGCATGTTGGTTTCCAACAGCAGGCTGTAGTCAGTACATGCAAAAACTTACAGACTAATTCTTGAAGTCTGCAGGCATCAGCTACACCAAGCTCCAGTGTAACCCTGATGACTAGGAAAAGTCAGTGCATACGTTGCAAGGAGCTGTGTCAGAACAGAATTTTTTTTACAGAAATTCAGGTTTCAGCAGTGGGGCAGCATGGGAAGAGTATAACAGTGTTATTGAGTTAATGGCTCATTCAAACTATATTTCCCTTACCCCACTTCCACTCTTCCAGAGTCTGGCTTTGACTCCTAAGAGTGATGACACACGAACCATAGACTAAAAGGAGACTAAGTCATGCCGAACAAATTTGTATAGAAAGATGACCTTTAGCAACAAATTAGAAAGCTGATGTATTAAAGCTTGTTACCTTTTTAAATGCAATGAGCTGACCTGCTCTTTACCTGTTTCAAATGGCAAAAAATGTGACAATTGAAGAACTGTTGCCTTTTATTGTAATGGTAGCTAACATGATGCTGACCTTGTGATCTGCTTTAGAATGTTGAATCTTCTCTAAAAATCATGTTAATAGAGAAATTTAATTAACTTAACTCAGTGCTGAAAAAAATCCTAAAATCTGCCCTTGGAACGGATTCCTTTATTAAAAATAACACAGAGCCCCACACAGTCACAGTATAATCCATTTATTAGCATACCTTGTGAGCCATTGGTGTTGATCCAGGAGATGTGACAGCTTTGGCACTTGACTGACTTCAGAGGCACTCAGCCCGTAGTAGAAAGGGATTTTAATAGGACTCGAGTGGGCTACTACACAAAGAAGTTTCTGATGTGGAAAATTAAGTATTTTTCCAAACAAGTAAAAACACAGCCCAGGAGATGTGCATTAGTCCAGGTCACAGTGCCATGTTCTAAAAGGAGCAGTCCCAACTTGGTTACCACCAGACGTAATTCTGTTCTCTCGAAGAAACTCCCAGTGAGTCTATCAAGACAGTGTTAAATACCACAGTGTAGTTCATCTCTCAAAAGCTTTCATCTGATTGCTGAATATACACATAAAAATCTGTCTTCAAGTGGTCGATGAATCACTGCAGCTCCTTTGGGGTGAAGAGACTTCAGGATGTAGGTTTCAGAAAGAAAGGAAGACAAACAAAGGGCAGATCTACCTCTGTTACCCCTGAGATAGCAAATACCCTCTTGCCTGGTTCCTCACCAATGCCTCCACTAATGCCATTGAAAAACTGATGTTATTTTCTGCTACAAGTTTACAGAGATTACAAGGATAATTGACATCCTGTCCAAGTTAGTAAACAGCTTCCCGATTAATTATAGCATAGAACATAATTCACAGACATCATCAGAACCGTGTTCAGCCACAAGAAAGTGATGTCTGGCTTCAGCAAAGATAAATATTGAATGCAGTTTCAGCTGGCCAAAGTGTGGACAGGTTCGAGATAGTACCACTGCAGGACTGCAGGTCTCAGGAACACCCCAGTACTGGGGCAGCCTTTGGAGCACTGGGCTGGTCTTTAGAGGACTGGGATATTCTCTCAGAGGGATACCTGCAGCACTAAGTGCTGCTCCTTAGATCCTTGTCATAGCCATGTTTCTACTCCTGCCAGTGCTCCTAGCCGCTCACAGTGATGTTCCCTTTCTCACACAACCACGATGTGCCGCTCTGCTGTGGAAAGTTCTCTCAGAGCATCCATGTGGCACAGTGCAGCCACCAGCAACTCTGACTGAGCTCTCAGCTCCTGGGACCAGGGCACACGCATTAGCCTTATCCAGTGGACTACTCCTGTGAAGGTGGACCGTCTCAGCCCTCCATGTATGTCAGCACAGGCAAACATCTACACAGCTTTCCAGGTGCTCCCTGCCCAGAGCTCCCCAGACAGACCTACAGCAATTGCTGTGAGCTTGGTGGGACTGCTGCACCTACCTGAGACACAGGGGGAACCAACCTCGGTGGGTTTTCATCCTGTTGTAGCAAGACTGCCACCAACACCACACTAACAAGTTTAAAACTAGCTCCAACATACAGACACAGCACTGAAATCACTTACAGAATTGCCTACTATAGAAAATAAGCAGATAATAAGCAGAGGATACAGCCTCCCCTGGCAAATTGTATTCAGTTGTTTACCAAAGTTTAAAGATCCATCAGAAAGAGAAGACACAGAGAAACAGTCAGAATGTTATCAGACACCTAGACAGTTTGGGTTGAAGAGAGACAGAGAAGCCACAGTCTTAGAAAAGGAACTATCTCTAGAATAATGCATAACAGAGAATATAAAGCCAGGCCCCTTATTTCCTCTCGTGGCTGAGAACACAAGGACAGATGGTACTCAATGAAAACAAAAGGCAATTAATTCAGGAACCATAAAAAGAAATTATGTGCTGTGGAGAATAAAATTATAATGGTTTTCCTTGCCAGAAAAACTAAGATTGAGAGCTTAGTTTGATTAAAATAAAAAAATTTAAACATTGATATGGAAGATGAAGGCTGGTTACATTAAATACTTTTTAAAAGTTAGGGATATAAACTTGTATACTTTAGGGAAAAAAAGAATGACAAAAGGATAGTGCACAGTGTTTGTACAACACCTTAACCTCAAATATATGTACTTCCATTTTTAATGATGATAATAGTAATGCAAGTAATTAATTTAAATGGGTCAAGAACAAAATTCCCCAGAAGGAAAGATTGTTAAAACTTGTTCAGCACAACTCATACATACTATCTTTTGAAACATCTGCTGCTATCGAACATTACAAAATACAGTCCTAGGGTGACTGAGTGCTGCTTATCCAACCAGGCAGTTCCAGTAAGCCTCAGTGGCAAAGCACATGAGTTTGATTTGGGCCACAGTCCCAGATTAAAAAGTGAAGAGCAACAGCTATCACTGAAAACAGTGTCTGTTTCACAGTATCCTGAAACAGGCTAGGTCAACGTAGGAGAGTATTGAGAGGCTCACCTACAGCACCAGTAAGGTATAAAAGCAGGCAAAGAGATTGGATACTTCCTTCCCTCCTCCTGGCTCATGCAGGACTCAAAGGGTGTTAATTACATGGATTCTCACAGCTTTCATAGTGACAAGCTCTAGGAGAAAGAAATATTTTTAACTAGAACATGGGAATTTCAGAAGACAATGCCAGGCCTGCATCTCACTTGTGTTACATGGTAGTTTATGCTAAGTCCTGAATGGCCACCTGCTAAGTAAGCTTAGGGAAATAACCTCACAGTGTCATCCTTTGGGTGTTTCTATGCTTGTTGAGGTTATGGGTATAAACGGAAAGATGTAACCAGGTTTAACAAGAGATGTGTCAGCACTCAAGGCACAGAAACTCCATTTCAGCTGCTGTACCATGCTGGCTCAGGGGAGGCCAAAGGTAAAAGTCAAATCCCTCCATGTTTCCCAGACAGGTACTGTTACTGCCAGTATAGAACTTGGCATTTAATCCCCCACAAGATGAGAAGTCTGTGACATAATTGCCCTTGGTCCTCTTGGCATTTTAATTCCTGGGAGATAAGGAGCAGTCTGCAGCTTGCATTTTAGAGACTCTGCCAGGAGCCATAGGACAACATGGCCAGCATGGAGCCAAGCACAGTGCTGCCAAGCGATCAAGTCTGGCATTTTAAACAGGGTTATCAGCACAAAGCTGTGCTGAAGACATTCAGCACCTTGAAGAGAGGCACAAACAGATCAGGTTTGCCTCAAAGGCCAGTTTGCAGGGGGCCTGACATTGTGTATTTTAAAGATTCCAACAATTCTTTGTTAAAATAAAGTTTTCTAGCAGGGTTTTAGAACAGTCCATTGCAACACTGGTAGCCCAGCTATCCTATAGTACCTGGAAAGGGTAAATGAAACTGTTTAGTTTAGCCTTCACACACAAAAATCAGCCACCTAGTCAGGTCTGCACCTTTACATTAAGATAACTTATAGAAGACAAATGAAAGCTTTAGGCAATCACTACTTCTTGAACCCAAGGTGATGCCTAGGATTCTGTCACCACATGCCCTGTAACATGACATTGCTAATCCACTGACTCTGCTGTGCCTTCTGTTCTTGCATTGGTAATACCTAGATACTGAACACCTCAATGCCCTGAGTGCAAACCTTCCAGACCGCAGGTCAGTGCCTGACCCAGTTACTGCCTACCCAAAACATGCACATCTGGCACAAGTTCCACGTGTCCCATCCTGTATTAATCCTCCATATTTGAGCCCTTGGTAATACATCAAAGCTTTTTGCTCCTGCACAGACCTGTCTTCTCTCTGCCTTATCTGTACACACTGAGAGGATGCTGCACTGCACAACTGTTAAGGCACTTAGCCCTTCTGTCTACTTATATTTTTTTACTACTCAAGAATAATATATTAACTTTAAAAAGTGCTTAAGGCATAAGAGGGAACTCTATTCATTTCTTTGGAAGAGACAGAAGGAAGAAATTGTAGTATTCAATAAGCCCTGCTTTCTCTCAGCATTACATATATTTGTTCAGGCTGAGAACTACAGCTTGATGACAGTGCTTGCATGCCCTCAAGTTAAGCCAGTTTACTCCCACTGAGAGAAATGAAAAGAGTGCAAAGAAGAGAAAAAAGGAAGAATATTTCAAGAACAGGACACACTTCACAAAAGCAGGAAGCTGCTTTGCAGTACACTTACTGTTTTTCACAAGGAGTGAGTAATTTGCTCGAGGTGTATCTATACCCCAGGAGTAATTTAATGGTTCATGGAAAACTGTGAACACAGAGGTATTAAAGACTAGCAGCACAAAGGGCAGCTAATAACTGTGATGAATAAGGGACCAGTAGGAAGTTCCCACAGTGCTATTAAATCACAATTCAACACCTGAATGTTTGAGATGAACATTACATTTGGATTTAAAGAAAAAGAACATGTCTATTCAGCCACTTGAGGTCACATTTTTAAGTTCTTCACAGTAATCAGGAGGGCAAGAAAGCTGCTGTCTCTCACACCAACAACGGATTCTAGAAGATGCTACTTGAAGGAAACAAACAAAAAATAGCCCAGCAACACACACCAACTACTTTAGCAAAAAAGCAGCAATAAAATGATAGCATTTGGCAGCTGGAAATGTATGACAAAGGATTACAACAGGAGAGACAAGCATCTCTTAGTTCAGGCAGACACTTGAAAGGGATCATATGGGAGCAGATCTTCTATTCAGAAGAGAAAAGGTTCCCTCTAGAGACATAACAGGGAAGCTAAAAAACCCAACTGTTGGCCTGTTCCTCAACTCAGGTAAAATCTTCTGATTCCTGGAATTGAAGAGGGCTGTTATAAAAAAATATCTGAAGATTTCCACTATGTCAGCACCTGGTGCCAGCTTCTAAGCATCTCACCTCTCCTTGCAGCACATTTCAACTGTCCAAACATACAACCATTAATAGATTTGCAGCAGTGGGTATCTCTCTACTTCTATTATTTCTGTGTGCCAAGGCAAAGGAATAAGTGTGATTGCATTAAAGGATTCAGATATTTAGAGCAACATATACTGATCATTGTTACCACTGTGCACCTGCTTTCTCTGCTTACAGATTACACTAAAGTGAAACCAAAGACTTTAAAGAATCAGTCATAACTGTTTTCCTTCCAGTTCTACCTTAAAGTCTTTTGCCAGTGTCCAATGACAAAATAAATCTCCATCAGTCACAAACCAGAAGCCACAGCCTTCTGCTGCTGCAGGGCAAAAGGAGCATATGCTGAAATTCCTAGAGCTCAGGCGTTTTCATTTTAGCTTGGTCACTTTCTTGATCCAGGGGACGAATTTGCTGACCTTTGTGTACACACCAGGGGAATCCTTCCGACCACAGCCATACCCCCAGGAAGTGATGCCCAAAATGATCCAGCGTCCGTTTGATCTCTGACACATGAGTGGCCCTCCACTGTCGCCCTGACAGCTGTCCACCCGTTTATCTTCAGAGAGGTTCCCAGCACAAATCATGCGGTTGGTGAACTTCCGCCCATAACGGGCCTCACAGTCTTCCCGTGGGAGAAGGGGCACCACCCCCTGCAGCAGGGTTCTGGAATAGGACTTCCCTGGAATAAAACAGACCAGCCAGACTGATTCAGGTACAGACAACAGTAGCGACCTGGTGCAACAGTGCTCCCTACAAAAACAGACACTTACACATTTCATGTCAAGTCTGCAGCACAGAAATAGGCTGAGCTCAGCATCTCTGAACCACAAGAGCTTCAGAAAACAGTGGTGCCAAGCCAGACCACAAAAAAAAGAGCTGTGAGATCAAAGACGTGGGGAAGAGGGTTGTAGAAAAAGGTTAGATCAAAGGATGAGTCTTACTCCTGGTTTTGTCAACAAGTAACTTGAACCTTGTTCAATTTATCTCACTTCTCCAAACCTCCACTTCCTCCTCAGTAAAGCAAGGACTGTGTTTTCTCAAGAGAATAAATGCAGTAGTATCTGTTAAGTGCTCAATCCTCAGAGAAGTTTTAGAAGATGTTTCAAAGGCATCCAAATATTATTCAAAGGGAATTCACTTCATCTTTGGCCAGACTTGAGTCTATTTCATCAAATCTTTTTATTACCCCAGGGTTGCTCAGAACAGAAGGCTAATGTGCTATATTAGAGTATGACCTTTCTGTGGCCAAGGTTTATGTAAGTTCACAAGGTAGTAGGTAACTGCTCCTCATTGAGAAAGCTGGGTTTGGTGCGTGGGAAGGATTCTAGCCACTAAGCTCCAGTGCAGCTTAAGGTAGTTACATGGCTAAGCTGCTCCTTGATCCACCCCGAACATCTTGAAGTGACACATGCAACTGGCACAACTGACTCCAAAGGCAAATGTGTACTTGCAGTTAAACAGCTGCAGTTATAGCTAGGGAAACAGCTGAGAAGGATGAGCAAGTCCAAAATCAACAGATGAGCTCCTGGAGCTTTTGGCAGGAAGTCTTTCTAAACATACGGCTTTTCTCCAGTCACAGCAGCCCCAGAAAGGCCTCCCTGTTCCCTTTTACCTAGCAAGTTTCACAGCAATGTGCTCAGAGAGGACAGGTCCACGCTGTCTTGAACCCAGGACAGAAACCAAACTCAGAGTCCATCTGTCCTTGCAGAAGTACGCAGGGAGATTAAGCAAGGTAGAGAGATGGGGTCATCTGAGAGATTTCTCTCAGAGGGCTCCTTCTACCTCTAAGCCCTCACTCCACTATGACAGTATCATGAAGAAGGCAGGTCATGGAAACATGGGGGCCTCCCATGGGCTTGGTATAGTGGCTCTGCACAGGCTGCTCCCGTAGGGGTCGGCTGTGGGCAAACACATGTGTACAAATGGAAAGAAAGAGAGGACTGTGGCCAAATGGCAGCATTAGTCTCTCCCACAGCTTCAGAGGGATGCTATTGAAACCAAAGTTTCACCAGTATTGAGCAGACTCAATAAGTCTCAAAATCAGATGAAAACACAATAGCACAAAACCCACCTCATCTCCCCATTCCTTAGCACCATGTGCTGGTACAGTGGGAGCAGTGAGAATATAGCCTTGAGTTGACATAAATTAATGGCCCATATAGCTTTCTGAAGCCAGACTTCCTCACCTTTCTTGCCTCTCAAAGCCCCCCACTCACCTGTGTCTCCCCAGCCGGAGATGATGCAGGCTTGCCTGTTGATGTCAGACCTCTCTCTCCTGTCAGGCAGGCAGACGGGCAGAACGTGGTGATTGAAGGAGAGACAGTGCCCTTCTCTGCCCCGCATCCGGACCAGGGCTATGTCGTTATCATTGCTGCCAGCCCAGTAGTTCCTGTGAAGGACAATCCGCTCCACGGGCAGCTCCCTCTCAAACTCATCCTTCACACCTGTGTGGTAATCGCCCACCCGCAGGAGGTAGCGCCGCACATCAACACCAAACCTGGAGAAAAACAGATTCAAGATGTCAATAATCCTACTAGGAGGAAAGCAGACTCACACAAGTCTCAGGTGCTATGAGACTGAACTACCTACTCACACCACAGTGATAACAGTTCCAGCTGCAAGACTATGGGACCTCTTTAGCAGATATGATCATGTTGCAGATTTGGTGTCCCAAATCACTATCTACCATGCACAGGACTTTTTTCCTATAAAAACGACTACTATAGTTGCAGCAGGCTTGTGAACTGACCTGTTCACAGTTCCTTAAAGCACTTAAGAATGGCAAAATGCTGGTTCCCTTTACGCTGTAAAGCTTCAGAGTTAAGAGGTCAGGTGTAAGCGGTGAAGGACAAAGCAAGTCTATATTGAATCATCCCCATAAACACTCCAAGATCACACATATCATAACCTGAAGGTCTTGGTTTAGAAACTTTGCTCATGTGGTTCCACTGGGCTAGGAGGATTAACTTGTATGAGGTTATCTTGTTCATCATTGAGTATTCCTCGGTGCTCCCCACTCACAAACACACCTTTTGAAGCAGTGGGCTGCAGTCACCACCCAGCAGCTGCTGATCAGTGTTGCTCCGCACAGCAGACGAGTATCTCGACGAAAACCTTTCAACCGCAGTGAGGCCTGCCATGGCCAACTGCCTCTGAAGAAGAAAGAGGAATAACAGGTGTCATACACATGGGAGCCATTTTCCTCTTTTCCCATCCACTCTGTCTCATCTGGGCTCGGCTGGCTTGCATTCGTCCCTAGATAGCAGACTGGTTCAAACCAAGCTCAAAATTCACCAGTGAAAATGCATTAATGCAGTCAGCATCTGCCAGGCTATTTCCAGAGCCCAGTGGAAAGCTGGAACCAGTCTGGCTCTCTCAGCAATTACAGGGTAGTACCTCAGGGACTTGTTTCCACCTATGATCCTTTTCTTGCGACGGTGAAGCGGGCGCATCCCACACACACCAGACTCTGGACCTGCATGGCAAAGTTAGAGCAGTTGGGTAGGGACCTTCACCTTAAGTATCAGCATTGCTGTCACAGAGCCAAATACTGTTCACCTTCTCTGAGGGCATTAATCCTCAAGGTAATTGACTGTGTTGTGTTGTGCATATGGAATTCATAGAAGATTTGTTCCCATAGGTTTCCTTAATTTCACTGGAGGTGCTTACCTGAAGTTGCTATGGTCTTATGCCAGGAGTGGGACCTATACTTATAGTTCCTCAGTAGTCTAAACCCCAAAGCTTGTTTATGGTTGCTGTTCTAAGGATGAGTCTGGTGACTTGGCTTGGGGAAGTTCTGCAGGCTCAAAGGCCTGTCATGGGTGGAACTCTTCAGACTAATTTGGAACACTCTGTGCTGCTAAGGAGATACAATGAAGACAAGAAAAACGTAGGAGGTGCAGGACAAGACATGCTTATTTTGTAGGTGAAGTTTTAGCCAAAGACAAGAACAACAATGAAAAACCACAAAAGCATGCAGGGATCCTACAACCAGAGCTCCAGATTCCTGCATAGACGAAATGGGAATGTCACCTGTTCTCCTGATATCTTGGACCTTCTCTTCCACATAGTCACAGATCACCCCAGCATCCTCACTGTGCCAGCAGCTGTGAATCCTGGTGTCAGACCTGGCACATTGCCCCAGGGTGTGCTCCATGCCACTGCATTCTATGTTGTCCAGATGGATGGGACCATGGCCTTCACCAAAATAAGCCATTGCCCTGGCTTTTGCTGTGCCACTGCAATTAGAGAGAGGGTGGCTAATCCGCAGTGAGCAGGAGGCAAGTGGACCTGAGGCACCAGTGCATTTTAAGAGGAATAATATTTATGTGTCACCCCACACACAGACAGCAGTACAGTGAGAAGAGCAACCTACTCCCTCAAGCATATGTAGGTGTGCCAAATCTAAAACTAAGTCCCCAGAAACAAGTCCAGAACTGCTCCTGAGAGCTGTTTCTGTCTGTAAGATGCCTGTACCACAGCTCTTACCTGAATCCCAGTTGCCTGCAAACCACTGTGGCATCTCTGTCAGTCCAGTCATTGTCACAGACACTGCCCCACTGCCCATTCAGCAATAACTCAACCCGGCCCTCCTTGGTGCTTTCTCCATCCACCAGCCGCACAGGAGGCCCTGAAAGACAAAACACATGGGCTGCTGCAGACACCAGAGGGATCAAGTGTCCAAAACTTGGGTTCTATAGAAAAAGATGAATCCCAGACATCAGTAAGCTTANAAAAAAAAAAAAAAAGTATGTCTATATGAAGACATTTTACCTCTGTGCTGAATCAGAAGACTGTATATATACTAATTTATTTAATACATACTGGAAATTATCAGTGGATCATACTCTGAAAGCTGAATAAAGAGGAGAACAAGAACAGAAAGAAAGTTATTAACTCCTGAGCCAAGAGTTAGACAAGCTTAAACATGCCTGGGAAACAAATCCATTGAATTGTAAAACTATTACATGATTCTAAGCAAGAGAAGAGTTCTACATTCAGGAAAAACAAAAATTTTGGATGCCAGCTATTTCAATAACAAATGTCTGACAAACTGGAAAGTCTCCTGTAGTAAGGAAAGGGGAGAGCATCAAGCATTATATAAATGAGGAAATTATGCTAACTGGAAATACTTTCACCATTTTAATTAGACGTGTGCCATCCACACAAGCCCTTGCATCTGACGTCCTCTTGTCTTGGCAAGGTGTGGCACCAGTGTAACCACGACAGTGTCCTAAAAGGTCTAGTTAAAGGGTTCCCTTGAGCAATGGTACTCTAAGGCAGCCACTGTCCCTCAGCCCCTCAGGTTTTTTTCAGAGACTGCCAGTACAACTCTCTCCAGTTTCCATTTATCTGCAGGTCTGATAGTAGGTCTGGTGCAGCCACAGAGTTGTGGCTCTACCCCAATTCAGCCAGGGCTCATTCCCCCTCAAAAAGCAGACCCCTTGTTGAAACTGCACAGGGAAATCTCCCACATGTGCCAGGGCTTCCAAGGGAACAGACCTGAAGGTGAAACTTCCCCACTGTTCAGGGCAAGAGCAAGGTGAGTTACCCAGGCTGGCATCCATGACCGTGTTGCTTTCTGGGGAACAGCGGACTCCCAGATCCTCAGCATGGGAGCAGTCATGCTGTCCCCAGTTGCTGTGGGGACAGTCCAGGAGGGACAGCTCTGTCCCCACACATGCCACATCATCCAGTAAGATGAAGCCTTGGCCAGCAGCATAGTCTCCTTCAGAGGCCAGGGCAGCAGGACCACTGGAGGAAGGAAACAGAAAATAACATTAAAACTCTAAATGCCACAGAGGGACCCAAGCTCAGATCCAAAGAGAAGCTCCCCTGCTTAACTATGGTACTGGTGGCCTCCTGACCTAAATCACTCAGTGGACACACAGGATGGTAACCAAGCACCCTCACATCTCAGCAGCTTCAGTTTTCAGAGAGACCTCCTCAGACCAGTCCATTTTCTAGTGTATGGTCAAAGACACATTCAAAGGCACAGAGGGCCAGCAGAGACTGCTTTGCAGATATGGAAGGTACATCAGTTTGGGGAGGGGCTGACAGAGGAGACATAAAAAATGTCAACATTTAAATAATTCTACTTCTTTTTATAGGAAAGAGCTACCTGAAATTGAAACTGAAAGCTGCAAACTTTTAGGCACTAAAAGAGATGACAAACACAGTATGTAGCTGAACTCAAAGGGAAGAATTTAGTTTAGACTTTTTGTCATCTATTAAGTTGAAATTTTAGAAGGAGACCCTAATCATATTTTAAAAAATCCACAAAACCCCTCTTTACTAGCTCAAAGACTATAGTAGCCTGATTTTAAATCTTTCCCAAACTCCTACCTGAAGGGATGACAGCTCAGCAATGGGCTGAAAATCCCTATTACTACTCTTTTTATGCCCTGATGGTCTTTGTTCAACTACTGAAGCAGGTGATATGTATAGCTGATGGAACTCAGCAATGGGCTGGAAATCCCTATTACTACGCTTTTTTTGCTCTGATGGCCTTTGTTCAACTACTGAAGCAGCTGATACATATAGCTGATGGAGCAGATAGGTGATATGCTTTTACTGACAGAGCAGAGATGACACTTGCAAATTGAAGGAGCATTAAAGAGAACTTTCTGACTTTGCTGAGGTGTTCATAAGTACAGTACTAAGGCTGTTATCTGCTTTCAAAACAGGCTGAGGCAAGAGATAATAGATTTATTTTTACCCCTTGGAAAGGTTGTGGATACCTATTAATCTTTCCTTAATATATAATGTATAATGGTAATTAGCCTTCTAACAAAGACAGTATTGAAGGATAAAGGTCTGGCCTACCCCAGTGAAGGGTGATGGAATCTAATCCTTGAAATTAGGAAGCACAGACACTACACACACACTCTCAGTCCTACCTGAAGCCCAACTGCCTGCAGACCACCTGGGCACCAAGGTCTGTCCAGCCATCATCGCACACTGTGCCCCAGTCTCCATTGTAATAAACTTCCACCCTGCCTTCGCCAGGGCTGCGGCCGCCAGCCAGCCGGACAGTGCCCTCTGCAAGGGGTGGGAGAAGGAAAGGGCAGCACTCAGCAAGGGAGAAAAGAAACAGCCTGTGCACCATTGCTAGGTCTCTGTACCTCCCATGAGTGAAAGAAACAAAAGAAACACACAGATGTCTGTGGGCACTCAAAATACAAACATTCATTGCATCCAAACACACCCGTCTGTAAGGGGAGGATTCACTTCAGTCTTTCCACACCACCTGAGCAAAACCATGGGAACACCACCAAGTCTGCCTCTGATCCATTCCCTTGCTCTCTGCCTCCACATCTGGCAGCCCTTGTGGGAGCCATACATGGAAGCTGTGCAGGATCCTGAACCAGGGGGTTACCTGCTGAGCAAGCCAAGTAATATGGGGGTAAGACCGACTGTATACGACTGGAAGAGCTGCACATCTGTACCTGTGAAAGGGTCACAGGAGACCCCAGCATCTTCAATGTGGTCACAGTTTTGCTGTCCCCAGTCACTCTTCTTGCACTGATCAAGGGAGAGTTCATTCCCTGAGCACTGCACTTCATCCAGCAGGATTGGGCCAGATCCCTGCCCATAGTGAGCCCATGACAAAGCTTTTGGGGTCCCACTGTAAACATTACAGACATGTATGCTCAGTAAGGAAGGCCACAGTCTTGTGTCCTCAGATTCTGCCTTGCACAGGGACTCTCCTATGCTTGGTCACTGTCCTCCCATAGATCATCTGTATTTTTGACACAGTGGAGATGCCAGCTGTTAATTGAAATATGTTATTGGAAAGTTTGTAATGAGCCCTTCCAGCAAATAACAAAAACATTACTACAACATGAACAGTTCAGACACAAAGGGACTTCTGCAGACAACGATGTAACATCAGTCTCAGTTACAATCTTGTAGCAGGCAAAACTCCCAAAGATTGAGGGATCTCAGATTTTAAATAATCACTCTATTTTAAATAATCCTGCACTGATGTGATTTTAAAGAATGCTCAGTATACAACAGCTCCCATGTTAAGCACTGAATGGCACACAGGAGAATGAGGTGCTCTCTCTTGCTTTCCTGTCTGAAGAGTTTAAGGGCAGCCAGTGAAACTGTAGGTGTTCAAACTTAGACAAGTAAGCAACTGCAGTTCACATATGGAAATCACCATGACAAGTTGTCAGTGAGGCCAACGAGATTTGCATTGAGACGTATGCAAAAATTATCAATGGGGTAAACACAAAAAATCCTTAGACAGGAATGTATTGGTTTTTTAAACACAGCACAAACCCATAAAATTGACAAGAATGGGGTACAAAATCCCTTCATAGGATGATCAGTCCAGAATTATGTTTCCCAGGGTTTCCGTATATCTCCTAGAGGAAAGGCTGGTAGTATAGCGAAGGAACATGCTCTCAGGTTCTTCATTCTGCCTACTTCTGTAAGTACTTCATGACATACAGCAAGGAAATTACCTGAGTCCCAGCTGTCTACAGACCACTTCAGCATCCCGGTCATCCCACTGGTCATCGCAGATGGTTCCCCACTTGCCATCATGGTAAACCTCCACTCGCCCTTCAAAGCTCTCCTTGCCCCCAACTATACGCAGTGGGGCACCTACACCTGTGCTTCAAAAAGGGAAACGGAGCACAACAGAACAAGACAGAGACAAAGCACATCCAGCAGTTCAGGGTGTAGAACCATTCTCTAGCCAGAGGAACTCTTGGGATGCTCTCTTACCACATCCTCCCCTCTAAGCACCTGTGATTGCAGCCCCCACAATGGGGTACTGCTGGTCCAGAGATGGCTCTTTAATTGGCTGCTGTGGTGACCAGGAGTTTTCTGCCTGCAGACAAAAACCTGGCTTGATAAAAAGGGCATGTGGTCATAAGCATCAGCCATCTTTCGGTGATTGAGATGTATAACCATTATGAGTATTTGGGACTGGGAGAGGATAGACAATTTTCCATTGGAAGGAAGAAAATCACCTGCATAGCAGATGACAGAATAACACTTCCAATTATTTTCTCTCCACAGCTTCATATTTTACGTCTTATCAGCAACAGTGATAGAAGATGCAGGGAGCAAACTTTCCCTGGAGATTTACCTTCTGGAGGAACACAAGTTACCATGGCACTCCCCTGGTTACAAGCTCCTGACAGAGCTTCCTGATAGCCACACTGCAGCAGAGCTTCCTCATCTCCATGGCAGTTTGCTGACTGCAAGTGCAGGGGAACAGGCCATGGTCTGGGATGACTCTTCTTCCCAGCTGTGCCGATCTCACTGGTACAGAGGATGCAACAGAGCAATGAAATGCCACAGGACAGCTTAGCTTAGAAGTTCCCTCAGTTGTTGTGACTCTCCAGTTCAGTTGTGACATTTTCAGTGTGCCCAGTTAATTGGAAGTGCATAAAGGGGTGACCATTTACATTCTAATGGGAAAGTGCAAGCAAGCACAAAGCACTTCCTAACCCCTTTGTGTGCCTACCTCTGCAGAGGAGTTGGTGTAGTCAGAAATATCACTCTCATTTGAAAGCAACGAACATGGCCATCGACAGACTCAAACACCAAATTATCTAAATCACCTTCCCTCTCTGTGGACCTTATCTCCTTGCTGTTTGGAAGTTTGAATGTCCAAATCCCAGATACCCAAAGAGAGTTCGTACTCCTAAAATTTCTGTTAGATCACTACAGTAACTCCAGCTGAGGATCATAAAAAGTGAATGTGATCTCACAGCTCACTTTTCACAGCCTGGAGCATGAAGCAGCAACTATTGGGTTAAAAAATTCTTGCAAATGCTGATTGGATTGAGGGTAGCCACAGAAAGAAAACAGTACAAAAGGACTCTGGAAAGTGGGGAAATTAGCCCACAAAAGAAACTCCTTTCTGTCAGCCAACACACTGTGCCAGAGAGACTGTAACCACAGAGGTTGTTCTTTCAAAAGCCACACGAGCATGTAACACTCAGCCAGCCTGAGGTTCCCACCTGAGACCTAGTTGCCTGCAGACAACACTGGCATCCCAGTCAGTCCAGTGGTCAGCACAGATGGTACCCCAGAGTCCATTGAAGTACAGCTCCACACTACTGTCTTCAGCCAATCGCACAGCACCTTCCAAAAGAGAAAAAAAACCAACCAAAAACCAGCTGCTATCTGCTGATGGAAGTTTCAGACCAGCAAGTCTTGGACTTGCATGAAGCTGAGCTGAACTGCACTTGGCTTCTTTCATCCCTGTTTTGCCTGTGCTGGCACTAAAGTGATGTGCATGAAAGAGCGTGGGATGTGGCACCTTCCCAGTCGCAGCTGGTTGGGAGGATGGTTGGTGTTATGGTCTTTTCAAATCCATGGTAACACCAGCAGGAAATTTTGCTTCTGCCAAAGCTCCTGGATTCTCCTTCTGTAGAATGGGGATAATTTTACATACTATCTTGAAAGGGTGTGTGAAAATGGCAGGCTATCTAATTACTTCTGACACTCCACTGATCTATTTCCATCAATCACTTCACCTGCATGACTGTTGCAACACAAGATGTTCAGTAACAGCAGATGAATCCTCTCTAATTTCTCTAAGAAAAGCCAGTGCCAGTGTAAATGCCCTTTCAATTCCAACCCCACCAAAAATATTTACCACTGTTTAGAAAGCACAGTTCTGTACTTGCAGAAGGACACACTTGTCTGTAGTTCCTCAGTGCAGGCACACAGCACCACTACACTTACATCCTTCCCTTTAATGAAGCCATCTTTGAAAGCACATCCACTGGCAAGGAAAAAGACTGTCAATTCATTTGTTAAACCAGTGTTTCAACTATTCTGCAAAATGCAGGAAAAGCAAGGAAGGTCAGAAAACAGGACATTTTCAAGGATGCTGCACAGCAGCTGATGCATTGAGAGAGCTCAGCTCTTTGCTTGCCTTAAAGTAAGCAGTAGTCCTTGTGCCAGCACTGAGGAAGTTTAACACAAGCCTATGACCTGCCTTGCCACAGAAGATGTTTTTGTTGCTGTATTTGAATTGCTACATTTACATGAGGAATGCTCTGATATGGATCCTAAAGGGGCAGAAGTGGGTTGTTTTCCACATAACTAAAACTGTTTTCAAAGTGGCGTAAGTTAGCAGCAGGGAAAAAAAGAAGTCTCCTTTTATGAGAATAAAACATCTATACATGACATTACAGCTACAACAGCTTAAATCCACCTGCTACTACATACAGACATTCTTCTCCCACACAGGCTAGCTCTCTAGTATTACTTATTTCAACAATTTGGAACAGACCTTGTACTGTGCTTCTTTCACAGGGTGTGCTGTGCAGCACACATTTCTGGCATGAGCCCTAAGGCAGCACAGCCCTTACCTTGGTTACAGTCACAGTTGGCCCAGCCGATAGCCCCTGAGATGAGCCTGTAGAAGCACCAGGGTGTCGTTCCCCCGTCGGGGTTCCTGCAGTAGTTGTGGTCCCCCAGGCCACGGTCTGGGTACTGCTGAACATAATCAGGGAACTCTGCCCAGTTGAGACACTGTGCCCCAGCCTCGGTGACCGCCAGCGAGCCATTGTAATACCCGAGAATTCCCACAGCACACACGCTGGGCGCTGGGCACAGGAAGGGAGGGTTAGCATCACCAAAGGCATCACACACTGAAGCTCAGGCAATGTGGCAGGCACCAGCTGGTTCTGTGAAACACCCCCTGTGCCTGCAGTCTCAACTGCTGCTTGCTTGATTGCAACTCTATCACTCTTCAAGGTGCTGCTCAAAGAATATTCATAATACTCACTATCTAAACCACAAATTGATCTGAAGCAATGAACTGTCCAGACAGACCTTTGAAAAGTGTTAACTTAGGGCCCAAACATGACAATTTGAACCAGTTCCCATTACTGTACATGCAATACATGTATTCACTTTGGAGCAGCACTGTACAAAGCAGAAAGGTGGGAAATGACACTGTATTTCATTGTATGTATGTTCCCTGTACACATCAGCAGATCACCTGGCTTATCTGAACTTGGCCAATATATTGGAATGGAAAGGGAATGTATTCTGGAGGAAGTGCAGGTACCAATGTTTCAGTGCCCACATGAAATATCCAGTGTAAAAATACCCAATAATTAATTATGGTCCTTAACAAAAGGAGACAACTCTCTATTTATGACCCTGAAATAACAAAGTGGGAAAAAAAACCCAGGTTTTGTGGGCTTTCTAGAGTCTGTAACATGGGAAGAGTAGACTGAGAAAGGGACAACATTTACAGTTCTATTCACTAAGTAAACAAAAAGAAGCCAGCACTTTCAGAAAACCATTCTGCATGTGGGGCAAAGAGCAAGGGTACAAAGAAACTTTGCATCATGTCATTAGCCTTCTAGCCACTGCCAGGCCCAGAGGGGGTAAGTAACAGCTGAAGGTTAAATGCAAGGTACAAAAATGAGAAGCAGTTGCACATCAGTGTCTGGAAAACAACCATATGCTTGGCATCAACTGGGACCCTCAGAGAAGGTGTATGAGAATTCAGTAGTTATTAGAGAAGAGGAAAGGTAAGCATGCAAAAAAGACCAAGGCAGAGAAAGAGATTAAAAGAAAAGAACGTGTGGGAGGAGCACGGAGCTGCAAGAGCATTCTACATGAAGAAACAGAAGTAGTCTGGCCATGTTGGAGAAAGAGATAGACACTGGGGCAAGAGAAAAGATTGCAGAAGTGGTGAAAAGAAAGGAAGGAGGCCAGGTAGCAATGGTTCATCGTTCCTATGGTCTCAGATCACCACTGCAGGAAAGAGTTTGCACAATGACTGAATTAATAACTTCTTGTTCTTACCTGCACTCTGCAAATGGTTTTGGTTGGGCTTGGATCCCAGGAGAGCCTGGGAAAAGAAACAGAGCAAAAGCAGAGATGATTATCCAATTAAATAAACATGGGCATGTCCTAAAAGCAGCTCAGCTTTAGCAAACACACCCTAGTAACCAGCCTCTTCCCTGGTCTCCCCATTGCTCCTCTTAAAATACAACCATAGCTCTGTCCACTAACAAGAAAATGAATAATTACTGGCCTGCAGAGATTTACCCTTGATCTAAGCACTACATTACAGGGCTCTGCTTGTTTTTTTCCAACAGAGCTGGAAGTCTGAGTGAGATGCCTATGGAAAGAAAATCATTATTTTCAGTAAGAAAAATAATAACTACTCATTCACTCTCTGTTTATAGGGCAAGTCATCTACAGCTACAGCAGCAGAGATTTATCTATGTGAGTGACAGGATGATGCCTCCAGAACACTTGTTAAAATTGTAATAAACATCCATGTATAAAATGGGAAGCATCCAAGGAAGAAATTCCAACAAGGCTTTTTGAGGATTTTGTTTTTAATACTTGAACATATGATATGGCCTGTGATGTTATTATTCAAATGAGTTAAATGGTTAAAACAAAAAACCAAAAAACNAAAAAAAAAAAAAAAAACGAAGTCCTCAGAATTCTTCCTCTTGAAGGCAGTGTTTTTTGTGGTTGTAACTTGACTAGAGGCTAAGAGATAGAGATCTCCACTCAACACCACAACATGGTGTGCAAGCAAGTGCAAGACCTTCACAGACCCAGAGTGAAAAGAAACTGTACATGTTTCTGCTAGCTCCTTGTAGTTTAATTAGTTTCTAAACACTTTTAATGAACATTTCTAATACTTTAATATGAACAAAGAGGTGTAGTTGACAGAGCAGAGATGTGCAGCTAAAGGATACTAGCTATTGGTAATGGTTGTGGTTTTCTTAAAAATGCAGTAATTTTGCCTCGCTCAGCTTCACCTCCCTGGCAAATGGGAAAAGTTAAATTTGGAATTAAACCAAATCCACTTCTGGAATAAACAGAGATAATTCCCACAGAAACCTAGCAAGAACAACACCTACTCATGTCAGATATAATTTTCAAATCAAGCTTACAAATATGGTCCAGCAGGTGCTGACAACCATGGCCAAGCTCCAGCATCACCCTCCAGAAGTCAGAACAGCATACTGCATGTGGAAGATTAATTCCTGACATAGTTCAGAAGTAACAGATCAGATCTCAGGTGCATATGCACAAAGGGATGCACACATAAACCCTTTTCAGCCAGAAATCCATCTGCATGTATCAGGCTGTTGCAAGCCCACATAATGGTTTCTAGACCAACAATGCTGAAGAACTTACCTGAAGATCTCAAAGCTCTTTGTACAGAGTAGAAAGAGAGTTAAGCTGTGCTTTTGTGACTGTACCACAATCCAGGACCCTCAACCCCTAGCTTTTAGTGTACACCTGCAGACACACATAAGCCTGCCAGTGAAATAAGGATGGATCAGACTAATAGGATATATATGAGAGACTGAACCTGCTCATTTTGGAGCTGGACCATAAACAAAAGTACTGCAGTCCAAGTAATAAGCTTCCCTTTTAATGAAAGATTAGTTGCTGCCAGTTTCTGTAGCAGCTTCCAAAATACCCCAACTCTGACCATCACCACCAATTAAATTCAGTGCAAACAGCCTATGCCGCAGGCATTGCCCCATGTCTGTGCAGCTATAAATCATCTGCCCACAACAGCAAGAGAGACAATCAGCAAAGAACAGAAACAAAGGATCTCTCCTGCCAGGGTCACTGCAGTGCCTGAGAATCACTGGAAACCCAAGCCAAAGCATCTGCAAGTCCTTGTGCATCCTGCTTTCCTGGTTTGTTTCTTTTTCTGAATTCATAGCAGAATGAAACAAATCTCTCCCCAAGCACCCAGTCCTTCCAGAGACCACAGCTGCCTAAATGCTCTAGAAAGCATTTTCAAGTAATAACAAGATTCACTTACAGCGAGGATATAAGAGCCATGTGACTTTTTACAAGCAGATAGAAAAATAACCTTTTCTTACCTCCACACATCTGAGACAGTTCAGCAGACTTGAGAGCTCTACCAGGAACCCGAGTATTTTGGAGATTTCCATCCCTCATGTACAAAGAGAGCAGAAGGTTCTTCAAACATCACATTCTCGTTCAGCCTCCAGGCTCTGCTTTCCCACGCTAGCCGCTCCGCACCGCTGGGAGCGGGGTGCCTTTTCCATTTCTACGCAGGGAAGGGGATGTGAGGAAAGGGATCAAAGTTCCCAGCAGCATCTTAGGATATCACTTTCCCGTTCCTCTCCCCATCTCTTTTCTTTGATTCTTCTCTTCAGAAAGTGGAAGAAGAGAGGAGAGAAATAAGGGAACAGAACATGCCCCCGAATTTCTCTAGCACATTGGAAGACGGGCGGAGGCGAGCACAAGCGGTGGGGCGCAGCCCTCAGCCCGCTCCTCACCCCGCTGTCCCCTCCTCTCCACAGCCTCCCCCGTGCTCCAGGTACGCGCTGCTCCCAGTGCCAGCCTCCGCCTCCCCGCCCCTTCTGCCCAGCGGCGGGGCTGGCCGTGCGCTCCTCTGTCCTGCAACGCTCCTTCCTGCAGCTGCCTCTCCCTCCTCTTCCCCAGGCACAGAGGCTGCAGCACGGCAAGGAGCTGGGGTTGTGTTCTATTGCAAAGCCCCCAGCAACAACTAGGAAAGGCAACGGCGTGTGCGCGCACAATTGCCAGAGATTAGACTTCTTGGAAGGAATCTGGACTTTATCCCCGCCCCCCCCACCGCTGCCTCCTCGATTAGCAGCTTGCAGCTTCCCGAGGTCAGCTCTCCCCAGATTTGAACCCAGGTAAATGGGACCCAGAAAACTCATGTTAAGTAGCTTCCAGATCTCCGCCGGAAAACCCACAGGTGGCACAGCCCTCTCCAGTGTGCATCCCCAGTTTTCAGCCCTGTATCTTGCCATCATGGGTATTGCCACCAGAGAACTTTGCCATCAAGCGTCTCCTTGACCTTGGGCTATATTTTCCCTCAGTTGGCTAGGATGCTTTCCAGAGGGTTAATCATTATTGTATTACCATGAACAATCCTATCCCATGGGGGTTTTTAGTGTTTTAAGCTTGCTGCTCCTTCATATAAATTAGGGTTCAAGGCTACAAGCTTTAGACACTATTAAATCTAAGAAAGTAATTGGTTCATTGGTTCAGTCTCAGAAATCTTTTTTTTTTCACACATTCCTTGTGCTGCTTCCCAGCTCAGTCTAATAGGCATTTCCTATACTTATATTCTGATTTTGGAGCGATTAACTTGTGGTGTTCTACAGCATGAAACATGAAGGTCACCTTAAGAAATTAGCTCACTTCTGGCCAAGTCTGCTGAGCAGCACTTTCAAAGACACCTTCAGCATAAAAACAAGGAATGGGCTGCTAAAAATCTACTGGCTTGACAAAAAGCCTCATTTTTTTCTTCCTTCACTTTTGCCCATTACTCACTTTATGTGACAGTTTTGTGTTGCCTCATCCTCAGTCATCAAGAGCAAGAAAATGTCACTACATGCTGGATCTTTTAGAGGAGTCGCTAAGTGGTGGAAAGAAGCTGTTTCTGGAGTGGATTTGGCCAAGAATTACACTCAGTTAATTAGGAGCAAATCTCCTATATCCTCACAGTGAAGAAGGCAGATGATCAGGGCAGCAGGGGATGGAAATAGCTTAGATACTACATCACACTGTAACTCTCAGGCAGCACTAGCACAAAGGAGCAGAACAAAATAAAGATATGGGACTGTGTTAGAATTTTGAACTGCCTACTCCACTGAACACATAAGGAAAGGATATGCTCGAAACAAGAACAGCAATTCCATTAGCATTCAGAGAAACGAGCTCCTTACTAGAGGTTGTTGATGCTCCTTCAGAACTCCATCCCATGAGACACTCCCTGTTCAGGCCTCTGACACACAGGGTTCAGCGCCTCAAGCAGAAGCCTGCATTGGATTTTTCTTATGGTACCTTCTAAGTTGCCTCCCTCTCAAGGCAAAGTTTTCCTAAATAAAGTGATTTAATACATAAAGTTATTTTGAAGGAAACAGAGACCAGTACACCAAAAGCAATAGAAGTCCAAGTCCTTCAATTTCTGGAAGAATGATGAACTGGGAAGATACAGTGGGTTTTACAGTTGTTTCCTCTCTGGCAGGTCCTGTTTTGGAACTATTTCCTTCTTATCAAGAGTCCCCTGTTTTTCTGGCACATGTAATGACATTCCTTGAGAGAGGTGGATCTTATATTCTCAAAAGCTTCTCATGACTACTCTCCAAGGTGGAGAGGAAGACTTAAAAGGGAATTATACCAATATAACTATGGCAGTTTAGATCAGTAATCTATCTACAGATAAGTAAAATATCCTGAACTTTCTTGTACAGGCAAATTTGAAGTAGTTGTAAATATCTAAATCCACTATATAACAGTAGGCATCTTTTCACCCTGATATGTGCATAGTTCTATTACAGTAAGTCTGTGATTCCCTACAGAGTGTGTCTTGATCTTGCCAGATTATTCTGTATTGACCCTTCTGACAAAAGATGTCATCTTCTAAAATGTCCCTGGCTCTCTGGAATTCAACCTATTCCTCCTGAACTGGCAGGACAACTATTCATCATGACCAGCTGAAATATTAATGCTACCTCCACAGTCAAAGCTTAAAAGGAGTAGTTAACAGCAGTCATACCCAGAGCTGGTATAGTAGTCAAGCTATAAAGTACAGGAATAAGATCAAGGAATTCCAGCAGATTTGCTTAAATCCTGTAAATCCGACTTAGGAGGGTAGAACAGCTAGTCAGCTTTTGTTTAATTCTTTCCTCACCACACAATCACATACAGGTCTCTGCAGCAATGTTCTTAACCAGTGTGCTCAACACCACAACAGAGTTTTCTTTACTCCCCAGCAACAGCATCATGGGGTGGTACAAATCCCAGCTCGGAAAAAACAGTGCCATTCCTTGTGGGTACACACATGAACTGTTAACGGAGTGATCCTCAATATGAGCATGTCACAGAATGCATTTAAACACTCTATATAAGCTTAACAGTGAGATACAGGAAAATGGCCAGCAGCTGAAATTGCCAAGGACAATCAGTAACTGGAGGGGTTTTGGTTACAACAAAAGAAGCAAAAGAATTGCTCAAGTATTTTTAAAACAAGCACTGTAAAACCTGGGTGCACCTGAATAGCACCGATTTCTTCCTCTCAATAAATAAAAGGATTGGAAAACCTTAGCATAGTAATTTCAAGCTTACAGTAGACATGTAAAAGGTTACACAAAAACCCAAACCACTGAACTTGTGAAGCTTGCCATGAAGCAGTATATTCCAAAAATAGCTGTTCAGATTAGTGGAAGCTGTGCAAAATTTCAAAAGTAAAAATAGAAAAAGGTATTAAGTGTCTCTTAAGCCTCTTATGTAAGACTATTCTTCACAGACACTAGAATTTGGTACATTCAGCACCGGTGCTATCTTAAGAGATGCTTAACTACTTCTATTCCAAGTTTTAATACGAAAAAGATCATCATCAACAAGGATGAATCAGCTCCTCACTCCCAATCCAGCTTGTACCCTCCAGAAATGAAGGAACAGCAAGTTGCATTCATTTTCACAGTGTCTTTCTGGACAGAAAATGCAAAATGCCACAGAACCAAAGAGCTTTCCCAAACTCAGATGTGGATATAGCACTCTTACTGACCCCAAGTCCTCTGAAAGACCCAATTATGCCATAATAGCAACAAAAGAAAAAGCTACTCTGTGGATAACCCACTAATGAGCCACTGTAAGTAACAGTTAAGCAAACATTGCTTCAGTAACTCAAAAGCCTTCACCTGACCAAAACTTTTGTGATGAACAGGGTATCAGCCTGGGGCTCCAGAGGACGCAGCTCAAGCAAACTCTACAGCCACCTTTGGGTGATCACACAGTACGTGTGTGCCTGACTACCCTCTTACTCTGCTTTTTCTACACACTCAAAAAAATTACAGATATAAATGGTTATAGCACTAGTTCTCTGAGACACTGCACTTTTCCCACCAAGTAAGTACTGGTCCCAGGAAGCTGCCTGTAGTTTTGTGGTACTGTAGTGGAAACTGCCCCACCAAATCAAAACTAAAAATAAATTTATTTTCAATTATCAGTCCATGCTTGAACTTTCTCTCCCTCTTTTAGTTTTTTTACCAAAAAAGCAATGAAACATTTTGTTGTAGATTGTAAGTTGCCCAAGTCAAACACCAGTCTTGCTTTATTACAGTACAGACAAAATAATCAAACTCATGTGGCACCATACATGTCCCATCTGCAAATCAGAGGGTCTAAATCACAAACTTCCACGTTAAAGTTATATTTGATACTTATCAATGTATTATGTATTAACAAGGTATTTTGCTGGAGACTTTTTCTAAATTCTACAGCCTTCTTTTAGTGGGAATTAAAAAAAATTTCAAGAGGCACTAGATTGTCTATACACACATGTAAGAGTATGAACCATCATACTATCAGTTACTACCATCAATTCTAACTTGGCTCAGTGCTTGAGCCACTTTTTAATAGCAGCTCTGGAGCTGGGCAAGAAGCTTGCATGTGGAGAAGTCATACCCTGTTTGGAAATGCATTTACACGTATGCCTAGAAGGTTTTCTTTCACAGTGAGGACCCAAGTAACCTACTTGAACAACAAACTGCAGAAATCCTAACACTGCAAGACCCAAGAGTCACATGAACAAAATCAGCTGGTGCTCAAGATGGGTGGTTTTTGCTCTGGAATCAAAAGCAGGGTCAAGATTTACACACCACTTGACGTCAAACAATCACTCAAGTTGATTTTCCTCTTTTCTGACAGACCCCAACTTTAATTGCTTGTCCACAGCCCCTTTCATAAAGTACATTATACATAACGTGTGATCTGAGGAAACCTCTTCAGGAGCTTATTCACTTTGCTTGAAGGCAAGTTTCCCCTGGACGACAGGGTGTCCTCATTTTGATTCTTGTGTTCTTTCTGAAAGAGAAAAAACCCCTCAAAATATTTACCGCTGTTTATTTGCAGAGTTGATGCTCATTCCCAGAGAGTACTACTAATTGTATGGGGATGTTTCTTTCAGAAAAATACTATTTCTTTAAGGAACACTTACCATAGCACTTGGCTCAATAATCACAGGCTGATGACCTTTAAATTATGCAATTAATGACTGACATCTTGTGAAGATTATATCCTTCCATATTCTTAGTTAACAATGATATAAACTTTGGGTAACAACACAGATCTCTTTCTTTTTACTTTCTGTTATTCTTTGATCTTTGTTTGATTCTTTGTCATCTACCAAATCAACTGTGGATAATTTTTCACTTATGCTGTCAAACAGCAACAGTAAGTAACTACTTAAATGATGGCACTGTTATTGAAAGAAAATGGAAGCCTGAAACCAGTTTAAGGACAAGTTTAATACATATACTTACCTTTAGTCTATTTTGAAAATTATTTTATTTTAAGTTTATCATATAGTATTATTACAATATGTTAATATTTAATATATAATCAGAATCCTCTAATTTTCAAACAGTATGAAATTTATTTTTCAAAAATACCTAGCCTTCAAAGTCAGAAAGAGGTTGGAAAAGACCTCCAAGATCACTGAATCCAACCTTTGACCGATGGCCATCTTACCAACAAGACCATGGCACTAAGTGGCACGTTGAGTCATTTCCTGAACACCACCAGGGATGGTGACTCCACTACCTCCCAGGCCAGCCTGTTCCAATGCTTCAGTGCCCTTTCAGTGAAAAAGTTCCTCCTGAAGTCCAACCTGAACCTCCCCTGGCACAGCTTGAGGCCATGTCCTCTTGTCCTGTCACTGGTCACCTGGGAGCAGAGGCTGACCTCCACCTGGCTACATCCTGCTTCCAGGTAGTTGTAAAGAGCAATAAGGTCCCCCCTGAGCCTCTTCTCCTCCAGACTTAACGACCTCTAGCTCCCTCAGCGCCTCCTTGTAGGAGTCTCTAGATCCTTCACCAGCTTCATTGCTCTTAATTGCTCAAATGGGTCACAAATTGTTCAGAGAACATTATTTTTACTGGCACACAAAAAAAGACTGAAGGCTTCCTCCTTTCCTACTACTAGCCTTTAGGAACATAAAAGAGGCCTTAATTACTTGTGCCTTTGCCAGGCAGTCATAGAACATCCGGATCTCCTCGGCACAAGGTGTGTCGTTGAAATCATTCTGTTTCCAGCAGGCCATCATTACCGACATCTCCGTAATGCACTTTGCCTCTAGAAAAGAAAGACACAACCAGAAATCTCAGGTGTTTGAGATTTCATGTTAACAACCTCCACAGTGCATAAATCTCCAAAGAAGTTTTAGACGGGGTAGAGACAGGTGAGAAAAAGCAAAACTGAAGATGCCAGCTTTGCTTTGGGCAGAGAAGTTGTTGCTAACAGAAAGCAAACCGCTGCAGCCATCCAGCATCTGACTGAATTTTTATGGTAAAGGCAACGCTACGACGCAACGTGTCTGACTCACGTACGACGCAAACTCAGGGTTGCAGTGTGAGGAAGCGATGCTTCCCACAGAAATTGCATGGCCCAGACCGGCCCCTCCCCTCTTGCCCTGCGGAGCACAAGGCCCCGCCGAGCTCCGCCAGCAGCGCGGCCCTTCCCGGGGCACAGCGGCGGCTCAGCTCCCGCGGGAACGAGCCCGGCCTTCCCCTCGCCACCGCTCCCCGCCGCCAGGAGCTCACCTGTCGGCTGCTCCCGGCGGCTCGCCACCTTGTCGGCCAGAGCCAGTGTCCGGGGCGGGCGGAGGGTCGGGGGCCGCTTCTTGTTCCGCCACTGCCCGGACACCCAGCGTGTCACCCAGGCGGGGTACACGGGCGCCGCCATGTCCGCCCGCCGGCGCGGCCGCCTGGCCCGCCCCATCCTGCCCATCGAGCCAAGGATAGGCCGTGGAAATTGAGTGACTCGCCACGGCTTCCGCCCTGGGCGGAACGCTCCGGCACTGCCCCAGCAGCCGCCAGCCGCACGCTCCTTCTGCCGCAAAAATAACAAAGGAAGGAGCAAACACACTGCAGCCAGAGCAGCAGAAATCATGATTGTTTCAAGTACTTCCGATGGAATTAAAGGAATCACAGAATGGGCGAGGTTGGAAACGACCACAGTGGGTGATCTGGTCCGACCTCCCTGCTCAAGCCGGGTCCCAGAGCACATTGCACAGGGTTACATCCAGACGCTTATGGAATATCTCCAACGAGGGAGACTCCACAGCCTCTCTGGGCTGTTCCAGTGCTCGGTCACCTGCACAGTAAAGTTCTTCCTCATGTTCAGGTGGAACTTCCTGTGCATCAGTTTCTGCCCGTTACCTCTTGTCCTATTGCCCAGCACGACCGAGCAGAGCTTGGATCCCTCCATCTTTTTAACTCTCTCCCCTCAGATACTACAGACATGGATGAGGTCCCTCTCACTCGTTTCTTCTGCAACTTCTTTTTGGTGCCTCAAACTCCCATCACATAGCTCTCAGCCCCTCATTTCTCTCAATTACATTACAGCTGGATCTCCCCTGCATTATTCCTACTGTTCCTTTCAAGAAGATACTGGAACTGCTGCTTCCAAAATGGTGGCATCATTCCCACAGCTTCATACTCAGTGATGGAAAAAACCCTTGTTCGCAAAAGTTTCTTCCCAAGGTCCCACAAGTCCCCAACTCATCTGGCAGGTTCTGGAGTGCTTATGTCCCCAGCTGGAAAAGGCAGGCAATAGAGAAGGCACAGGAACATTCAAAGGGCTGGGATACTAACAGGTCTCTGCACAGCAGGTGGGACGAGGTAGATGCAGAAAACTGAGGAGTTAGACGCTGAACACTGGCAACGCAAAGCACTCAGATCCATGTCATGGAGCAGCTCCTGAATATGCCATTTTACCACTGCATCAGCAACAGCTGGAGTTCTCTTACCGTATACAGAAGAACAAATCAAAGATGCTTTTCTTTGCAATTCCTTTTCTTTTTTCCATAGGACACTGATTAGGATTAAAATATATTCATCCTCCTAGACATAAAACCCAAAGCACTCTCCTTTGCCTAGTCAAGGAAGTTAATGAGACTTTAGAAACTCTGTTAACTTGAGCTAAACATCATCAGACCTACACCACAATATTCTCCATACGGTTACTAGAATCTACTGCATCTGCTGACAAATCCTGGTATATCCAATTCTATAATTATTTCTGTGTTATTTTTAAAATAGTATATACTTAGAGTCCAAATTAAAGAGTATGAGAAGACATCTTCAAGTAAACAACAGATGTCTTTTAGCTCTCTTCTAGGAGTAAATTTTCATCTCTTAAGGTCCAAATTCAAACACTTTCTGGCAGTTCTGAAACGTTTTGGTAAGCAAGATGTTTCTCTATGTACATTTTTTTTTCTGAAAAGACAGGAAACAAGCTATCCTTTGAGCTTGGCTACCAGTAGAGAAGAAAGAAAACAGGCTGATATCTTCAAATTAGGCCAGAGGGCTTGCACTGTGCAACTATAAATAATGGAGACTTTGCAAATCCAAGACAGGGACATGAAATATGTTTCAGTATTCCAGTTCATGTGAGGTTCAGCTACTCTTGGTTTTGCCTCTTCTACCTACCCTTCCTACTGTACTGCTAGCTACCCAGCTTCCCCTGCTGCATTTGCCTCCTGCAATGCCTAACTAGATTGGCACAGAAACACTAACAGGGGAAGATGGAAGTACTAGGACCTAAGAGAAGTTGAACTGCACTCCCTGTAAATCAGCCTCCCTTTTTCCAAATTACATTAGCTAATGGTGGCAGCAACTTCAACTCCTTTCACCTTCAAAAGCTGATCTCTCATTTAAGTAATTCCAGGAAAAATGAGGTGGGGGAGGAGGGGAGGCTGAGAAATAGAAAGGCAAACTACACAAGGAGAATTGTAATAGCTTCCTGTAAGTTACTGCTGTCTGCATTAGAACTATTTTTTTGGCATTCAGTCCAGTATTGGAGCATCAGCCTAAGAAATTCCCAAGCAGAGAGAATAAGGTAGATGATGGTGTCTGCACACACCATGCAGAGATGTCTGAAGCAGGACACAGTTTTATTATTAAACATTATTTTTTAATATTACACATTAATTTTAAGGGAGAATGTGGAACTTCAAAAGGGCTGTGTTATTCAATAGCCAAGTGCCTCTACAGCCTGTATTTCGCATAGCTGATAGCAGCAAGTCACTAATGGATGGGACAGAAGTGCTGCCTTTATAGGGACAGTCAGAAACCAAATTCCCTCAGCAGTGAACCCCATAGATGTTTCACTTTGAATCCTGAATGTACAACTATAAAAACCATGTAAAACTTTAACTTTCACTACTTAGCATTTACAATTTTTTTTCTTGTATCAACACATTTAAAGCCGAATCCTAACTTGCGTTTCAGCTGGTCAAAACCAATATGAGCCAGAGAGCTTAAACATGAATATTAGATTTGAAAATAATATGTATCACAACTGAATAAAGGCCACATATGATGCTACAGTAAATGCTATGCCACAATTAAATACAATGCTATGATAAAATACACCCTTAAAAGGAGACTATTATCTTAAATACCTCTTTAAGAGGTGAGAAATTACACCATGTATTCTTTACTTTCTGGTGTAGCTATGCAAAACCTCCAGCTACTGCCTAAAAATCAGTTAGGTGATGAGGCTAAGAAATCAGCTGTATTGGGAAAAAAGAATAGAGTTGATATCCATGTCGTTGTGACTGCCTGGATTCAGCTTTCAGGTAAATTCCGGTATATTCACACAAATTTATCCTGAATACACCAGTTCTTCTCATACCAGTTCATAATGCCCTCACCTACCACACTTTATTCTCATCTGTCTCACCCTGAACTCCTTAAACCAATTTAATTGGAGATGCCTTAAAGTTTAAAGCACCTCCACTTTTTAGTCGTGAAACTAACCAGTTTGCTAAGATTCCAGGTGGCTCAGACTTAACTCCTGCCTGCTGAGCTGTTGTGTTTGGACAGTATTAGCACTTAACCCTCTCATTAGCACAATTCGTTCATGCACTCACGACGAGATGTGCCACACCCCATCCCAGCTCCAACACCAGCCCTTACCCTGTGCTATCTCGATCAGATCAGCTGCTCCGCATTTTTCTGTCTACCTGAGTAGTTCTGAGCTGCCACCCCTAATTCCCAGGATCTAGGAAATTCAGCCCATTTCCACTGCAAACTACCTGTGCCTCCTTACTTGCTCAGAGATGCCATAAAGTATTATCATCTGCTCTGATCCATTCCAAGATCCCCAGAACCATCTCTAGCTGAGACACTTGCACATTAAATGGGTCTTTTCTGCAGTAAAATATGTATTTAACAGCACACAAATTAAGATGCTAGTGGTGTCAAAGCTCTGGAACAAATCCCACCGCTCCATTCCTCTCCATCCTTCCTAATCCCTCTGCAGGGCCGTATATGTCTCACTGCCAGCTCTGAGACAATGAACCATAAAGAGAAGTACAGTTTGTTAAAGCCTGACGCAGGCTTTGGCTCAGTTGGTCATATCACTAAAAGGATTTTGTCTCTGATTAATTTCAACCAGTCAGTAGAGGTCTCTGGGCAAAGTGAAGGAACCTGCCACCCTGTATGTTTCCAATTAATACAACTTCCCAGAAGGTGCCTGGAGATCCATCAATAACCTTAATTAAATACAACCAAATAGATGACAACTAATGATTAAGGGAGTGACTCTCTTGGGACTATGGCTGAAGAGTGTGCATGGCAGGACAGTAAGCGAGGCAGATGGCTGCTTGTCTAACACAGCAATGCCTGTTAAAACTCTGATGTCCCTGATGGCTGAGTTCCCATTAATTTTATCCTGTCACTTAGGAGTTGTTCTTCCACACCACTTAAAATTACCCTCAAAGTGCAAGTGGGGCATTTCTGCTGAATCTCCAGCTGCTGCTGCACTTTGCAGACCATTTCCAGAGAAAGCAGCTCATTCTCCTTTCCCTCTGAACATATATACATCCTCTGTTCCTTGGTTCTCATTCTACTTACCAGAGATCTTTCAGTTTGAAAATTACAACAGTGACTGAAATAAGAAAAGGAGACTCTTTCTGAACTCCTTTTGAGTTCTAGAAATCATCAATGTTAGGTATCAAATCAATATTCTTCAGTGAGGTTATATGCTTCCTACAAATTACAGTCCTTGCTGAAGGACAGGAAACACAGACTAATAGTACAGTAAATAAAATAGCCAGCTTCTAACTGAAAAAACAGGCAGCACGTGGTATCACAGTTTTGGCAGAAGAATGAGACTTGTGCCTTGTCTAATGAATGCAATGCATTGGACTGCTAGATTTTTAACCTTCGGTCAGATATTTGTTTCTCCTCTCTCACCTCTCAGAGGGCATAAACTTATTCTAGCTTGTCAAGTCAGTTCTGAGACACAGCATCAATAGAATCTACTGGTCTTTCATAGGAGCAGTAATGAGGAGATATTTATTTTTAGAACATTAATGCCAGTGAATAAAGCTGTCCTGACAGCTTTGAAAGCCTCTCTCTAGTCACACAGTAAACAGGCACAATGCATGACAAGAAGTAAAGCCACTCACCCTAGTCTGAAGGACCCTGCCAAAGCATTTACATGGGTAATCATCTTCAATATTGTGTGTCTTTGATAAATTCCTGATTGGTCTCAGTTTTTGTGAATATGGGTACCTGTGCTGTAAAAACATGATTAAGATAAATGTTGGATCTATCATGTTCAGTCTGAGTATCACACAGCCTTTCAGTAGTCAGAATATAAGTGATGACATTCAGTCACCATCTCGCTGGTTTTGATTTAAAGCAGTGAAGTGAAAAATCCAGTTAGCAGCCAAGAACAGAAATCAGGAACCTTTTTCCATAATAATAATGCTGTAGTGACCTTCTTCCTTGTCTGCATTCACACATTTGCATTAGTAGAAAGACAACTAGGAGGGTAAATTGAATTCACTTTGGCTATGACTGGCAGCACATGTTGGCACTATACAGCAATCCTTTCAAATGCATTATTAAGTAAATTAATTGCAAACTCTTCAAGGGTATGAGACCCAGCTTATCCTCCTGTCTCCTCCAAATACCGAGAGAGAATGAAAGCAAAGCCATGGCAAAATGTTTACTCAACATTTTGTAGTCCTGGCTGTGCAGAGCAGTAGATGCTGTGAAGGTTGGTCAGCAGCCTCAAACACAACTGGAACTGTAGCTCTAGGTAGCTGGGCAGGATTCCCACCCCTCCTGTCCCTGCAGAGTTTGCCTGGCAACTACATAGAGTATTCAGACCATGTACTGAATAAATATTCCAGCCTTAATTCTTGCACACCATACATAAAAAGTGAAAAAAATGTACTATATTAATAGAAGCAACAGTCACATGGTTTATAAACCATGGACATATTGTGACATACAGGAGATGATTAAGCTGGTATGATCTATTACTACAGAAAAAAACACTGCAGACACAAAAGAAACAAGGCTCGGGTGAGCTTCACAGCTAAGAGTGGTAGCTAATACTCATTACTCTTTGAGAAGCTCACCACCTCTAAGACTGTAAAAAATAGTTAAACCTAGGAAGACACTAAAACTCAGAAGAGAAAGCTATCAAATGAGTTGTGACTCAACTACAAACTGAAAGTTGTACTTTGAAAACCAGACAAAACTCATAGAGTATCTGTATTAAAGCTACTTTCAGATCTGTACTATTTTCATATGCACTTTAAGAAGACAGATGACAATCAGAAATACTCATGCTTGGCAACAGTCATCACACTCAGAGCAACAGCCTTCTGTAGTACGGGCACAGAACAAAGCAACAAACAAATCCTGCAGGACTAACAAAGTAACCTTGCTGGGTGCTGATTGTAATATACTGAGTACAGGAAGTATATAGTGGTGAAGGAATACTTGGTTGTGAATTAGCAAATGAACAAATCAGGGCCCCAAGGAAGAAGCTTTTACCTACTTTGCTAGCTACTCTTCAGCTTGTACCACATCTTCAATGCTACTGTTAGCTGAGAAACAGCCTCATGTTGCTGAGCAGGAAGACAAAATGGGGTTTTGGACATCACTCATCAAGGACTAAGCAGGTGCTGATGCACATACTTATACTGGGACTTGCTCCTGTTACCCCTGTAGGGACAATACATTAAATGTAGCATGTCTAACTTTGGCAACAGCAGATAAATTATAATAAAGACCTGGAAATTACTATAAATGCTGCATTTCTGGAAAAATCTACTTCAATTACAGGATAAAATAGTAAAAGCAGCATGTGCTAGTACCTGGTTCTTATTTCTTATGTTTAGTACAAAAGGCAAGATCACAATTTCTCCTCCTGGCTATTCCACCAAAGACTTGAATAAGAAAGCATTTTGAGATATAGCTAATTAAGAGAATGCAGTTAAAGAAGACTGAATTATTTTCTATACAGAAACATGAAATGAAGTAACTGAAGGCATTAATTCAAACAATTTACTTAAATATCATTGATTTTTTTAGTAGAAGTCAATATTCAGAACTAAAGCAGCATTAATTTGTTTTATCTTAATTTATTTTTCAAGCAAGTGGTCTCTTCAATCCTGAATACACATATCTGTAATTTTTAATCTGATTTGACTAATCCAGTTTGTCAATTAACTCAGATATATTCTCTTACATATTCGTGTCTCCTGACTAACTGAAAAAAGGAACTTAAATTGATAAATGCATTTTAGCTGAAGAATCACTTGTTACTATTATTAGAGAAGAAAGATAAAACCCCATTTTTCTCCTAAAAACAATTAGGTGAGAACAACGTATAGTGTATGCATTTTCCCCATTTATAAAAATCCAGTTATAGTCATGGGTCTGAAGTCTTTGCTGTCAAGGTGCCCTGATTTTAACATGGCAATATTGTTATGTCACCTCAGAGGCAAACATCGAGGTGATCATTACTTTTACTGCTATTATACCTGTAATGCTACATCTGTAACATTATGAAGGGGAATTTGAGGGGAAAGAAAAAGATATTAAGTGATCCATATAGCACTAAGCAATAGACAGTGACTTCATTAGGGAGAATGTAGATTCACTGCTGTTCCTAAGTTTTACTGACAGACATTAGATTTCCCATAGCAATGCATAAACTGCCTTACAAAATCAAATAATGCAGCAGACTGTAGACTTTCATTATCAACAATCTGTCATAAGCACAGAAACTCTGGCTCTTTAGTCAGTAGTTAACTTCTGGAGGAGGAGGGGAAATAGAGAAAAAAAATAGCATTACACCATTAGAGACATCACTGCAGTGTGACCGTATTTGCCTGTGCTTTCAAACCTGTGACACTGAATTAATTAGTTTCCCTCCACTGCAAGATCAATTATTTCAGGAAGATACCCACTATGGCAGGGAACAGTGGAGTTCATTTATACCTGTAAGCAATGCAGGCTATGCAGCAAGGAGATCTATCCACATGTTGTCACTTAGGAACTCTGGTCACAGACTAGGATCACAATGTGTTAAGACTGGTAGAGATACAAAACCATCTCAGTGCACCTAGTTCTGATCACCTATTTCAGCACACAAAGATTTCAAGACTTGTATCCAAACTGCAAAGGCCACTGGAAAGGAACCATTGTTAAAATGTATTTGTCTTTGCAGAAAGATGCACATACTCAAAAGGAAAAAAATCCAAGGCCTCTGAATTGCTAGCATTAAGGAGATAACAGTAAGTCAAGATAACAGATTTCAGATTTGATGGAAACTTAAAAGAACCAAAGCATACGAATTTTGTTCTACACAATACCAGGTAATACATTTTCTGGTGTGAAATATTTCACTGAAAGTTGCAATTTAATTTGTTCTCCCATCCCATTGTACATATGATCTTCTAAATCAGCAAAAGAAGAAAATTAGGCAGGGAGTTAAGTGAGCTCCCATAGTTATTCAGTTACCTTGAAAAGAAGGAATATTTGAGGCATGTTACTTGGGGAGAAGAGACTTTATTGCAGAAATTTCATAAGGCACGATTGCTCTTCACAGATGTGTCTTTTGTAATTCCTTCACTGGAAAAGCCATTTCTTTGGAAAAGCAGCTAAAAGTACATCTTAATGAAGAGATTATGTGACTGATAAAATACTTAAAAATCCAATATTCTGAAGACTTTAAAAATCCCTAAAATAACTTAGGGCACTTGAGCAGGAGCCTGAAGTCATGTAAGACACAATGTAAGTACAGCAAATGCAAAAGGAGAGTAAATTCCTCTTTTGCCCCACATGTTGACACCTGCAAATCAGGAGTGGCTTCACACCACAGAGCTGAAACTCAAACCAAAGCAGTTGCTAACATTTCCATTGCTGAAATCCAATCATAACATAAACTTACTCACTTCATGCACCAGAAAAAAATGTCTCTGTGAGAGGTTTTTTGGTTTGTTTTTTTCAAGGCAAACATTCAAAGTGAGGTAAGAATTCACAGTCTCAACTTTCAATGCAATTTTCAAATCAAGCTCTTAAAGATGGGTCAGTGTTGCCTTGTCCTCTTGAGAAAAATCTCATGCATGTAGTCCCAAAATCTTCCCTGATGAGACTCATTGCGATGAATCATAGCAGTGAGGGCCTCACCCTGATCAAGGCTTTGCCAATAATCCTGCAGCCACATTTCTTTCCAACTGAAACAAAAAAGAGAAACCATCACAAACAATTAAAAAAACCAAATTAGGCTGCAGCTGTAATAGCACTGAAACCATGTTTTTCTTTCCCTTAAGAGGAAAACAGGACCAGAGATGGTCATAACAAAGTATGTTGTTACTGTGCCACTGTGCTCCAAGTAATTTAAAGAAACTTGCTTTGAAAATTCTGTACAGCAAATCTAAGTTCACTGTTAGCTTTACAACATTCTAGAAATATCAGCATATCCTATCATGTTAACCACAGAGACTAAATTACTAATTGTAGAGAATAAAAACTTCTATTAAAATAAAATCTATCAGAGAGTCCTTAATATTATTTTAAGAATAGCTTTCCCTGGCCAGTATGCATACAACAGCCTAAAAATAGGGGTTTTTTTCCAGATAATCCATTTAAACAATTACAAACTCAAGTTACACTTGACAGAGACAAAAATAATTATACTCTTCAACACAGATTCTGTTCTTTATCTCCAGACCACAGGGTTGAGTATGGGCTGTCTCTTCTTCAGTGCATACAGTCTCAAACTTTTACAGACTGTATCACTGCAAATTTCAGCAATTCTTTTCCAGTTCATGATCACATGGACTACATCTCTCACTTGTGTTATAGCAAGGTATGCCAATTATTTACCTGTCCTCCATTATTTCTGCTACCCAGAAACAAATCACAAATTTTGGAAAAAAGGACCAAACATGTTGCTCTTCGTCATACGTCCATATGAATTACCCAATACTTGACTTATATACACAATTTTTTGCATCTTCTTCCTCCAAATCACAGAAATAAGTACAGCGGCTCCTGCCTTCCCTCAGTACACTATACACAGAATCCAGTGTGACTGCACTGCCTGGAAGCAGATCTCACCCACCACTCCAGGAAGGCCACAAGGAATGCACATCACATCCCAGTGCCGGTCGTTGTGCGGTGGCACACGGCCTGTGCGCCATGGGAATCGGCTTCTGTGCTCAACAGCACCACCTGTGATGGCACATTTCTGCAGAGTTCACCAACAAAGACCCCAAAACAAAGCTTTTAACAGATTCCAACGTGAAGAATCATAGACAGAGGCTTACTTCTTTAAAAAATAAATATCTGCCAAAAGGTTCCTTTGTAAAATGCACCACTTGGATGCACTGTGAGATCACATTGTCTACCAGCTAAATTCATTAACCTTTCTTCAAGGACTGCCAACATGAATTACTGCTTTCTGCAGCACTGAATAGGGCACAGGTTTGGAAATTACTCTACTTGCATAGAGTACTAGACCCAGGACTAAGTGGCAGCAAGGAACAGAAAAAAAGAAAACATTTTCCAGATGTACTGTACGGAAACAACACAGAAAGGAATTGCAATATCCAAGCAAAGGCAGTATCAAAAGTAAGTTTAAACTGCTGTTATTCTATTTTCTTTTAAGAAAATAATTTCATTCTAATTCTGTAAATTGGGAAAAATCAGTATCCCAGGACGAACAGGACTGTACAAACCACCAGAAACTACTAACTACAAACACCTGAAACATTAGTCCTATGGATACAGATCTATCTTTAATCCCAGATGATTATGGGATTCTATTGCAAGGGCCAGCCTACGTTTGGCAAATCTGATACACTGTTAATGTTCTTCCTCATCAAAAAAAACCTGTGACATCAATATGAAATAGAACTAGCAAAACCAAGATGGTTTCACAATTCCTTTATCAAAAGAACATTGGTTTCCATCTTCCTATGCCACCACAGATGAAAACTTTTGGTAACTGAGAAGAAATTGTCACTTAGTGTTCTTATAGTTATGTTCTCATCCTACTTTTGGAAAATGAGCCCTTACCAATGAAACAAGTCAAACATTTCTCTTACAAAGATGGGAGTTCAAGAATAACTGGAGATTCTGGTTTCCCCTAAATAGATATTACACTCAGCAGCAGCACTGCAACTCACTGTTTTCTGTAAAAAGCAGCTAAGAACTCAGTAGATTGTAGTGACTGACCGTAACCTGACACCTACAAATGCTTGTTCTACAGCTTTTTCCCTTAAGCTCACTTGGGTCTGAAACCCAGCAGTCCAAATACAAGAGAGGCTGCAAGCATAAGAATTTAGAAACCCCATCTCCACACATACAGCTAAAGTTGTAATTGTGCTTCAGCTACATATACCTACAGAGAGAGAGATTCTGACTGCACCAGCACTCTGTCAATTCAGCACATCTCTCAACTCTAAAAACAAACTACATCTGGGAATAAGGGTTACAGAGCATGCAGATGTGTAGTGTAACCTTACTGTAATTGGGTATATGCTCTAACGTAAAGTCCTTTGTTGTCCTCTGAGTTCAGAAGGCTCCAGAGCCACAAGTTACAGTGTGTATTTACAGTCAGACCTTGCACGTTGCATGTAGTCTACCACTTGTCTCCCCATTAGATCTGTGTCATTTTTCCACAATAATGTTTCTAAAGTAACAAAAAACTCCATTGACTGGCTCAGTAGGCAATCATCTAAATTGACCACACTGTTAAATAACATTACTGTCAAACTCAGACAAAATATGGGCATGTTTAGCTAATGCTTTGATGGCAATTTTATGCTACTATCACACCACTTAGAATTAGATGTAATCATGTTCCATTTTGTAAATAAAAATGGTTAAAGCTCAGATGCTTATCAGATAGAAACCACTGTATTTTACAGGAGATGTCCATGACCATGCCTTGGAAACTATGGACATATATCTTTATAAAGTAAATAGCAGTGAATGTAAAAGCTTCCCTGGGACAATTTTCCCAGACACATCTTATGCCTACAAATAGGGAGAGTAACGGTGAGACAGGGAAACTTCCATGGGATGAAACTAGCTTGAATTATGGGCCAGCTGTTCAAAATTCCCTGCTGATGACCCCTGGGAAGAATAATGGAAACACCTGAGCCTGCAAGTGGCACTGGCAGCAACTCTGTGTGTGCCCACATGGGTACTTCTCTACTGCCACCTGATGCTCAAACAAGAGAAAACCTATGGAAAAGTCTGAATACTTCTACAGAGTAGGGTGCTACAAGGAAAAAAACCATTCTGCTACCGAAATTGAGAAAAGGCATTACTATAAAAAAAGCTACAGTAAATCAGTCAACCAACAGAAGACAAGGGACAAGAAGCTACTCAGTCTATTCGCTGTCCTGCACAGTCCTCCTAAGTAAGTGGGATGGTATCCTTGAACACAGCCAGAGTTTTGTTGCACAAAACAGCATTAAGTCTGTCGCAACAGGGCACAAAAGAAGGACACGGTTTCACCACAATCGAGAGAACAGTAGAGGTTCTCAAAAGAGGACCCGTTTATTATGGATACACAATTTATAGGGTTTGCAAAGTGAGAGAGGATTGGAAGATGAAATCCCACCTCTCAAGCAGACTGGTTAAGTGACCAGTCTGTCAGTTTCCCTTCTCCAAGAAGGAATGTAAACAAAGCTAGTGTTTTTAGTACAATGTGTGAGAAAATCTGACTCGAGAATATAAACTTTTCAGAAGGCTTTCAAAAGCAGGGCAACATTAAGTCTTGTATTATGGATAAGCCTAATTTCTGCTCTGAAGTCTACAGGAGTCAACCAGGCCTGCAGTGAACGTTGGCAACCCCATTCTTAATGCAGTACTTTGTAAGGAGGTATAGAGTTGTTTTTGCCTCAGGGCTGACAAGTGTTTTACCATCACTGTACTAAAAAGCATAAGATAGACAGAGAATAACCCTATTGCCTGAGGTCACAGAGCATTTTAACACAATATTGTGAGTTTCTCACACTCCTCTTTCAACTGCTAGCACCCCTGTCCAAGCCTCTTGTTCAGCCTCAGCATAACACAGTATTAGCAGAACTCCTACACCACGCACAAGACGTATATAAAATGTAACTGGAGACGTAACAAGAGCTCCTTTAAGTACAAAGCATTAATGAAGTTACAGCTCCTACTACCTGAAGCTTTTTTTTCCTTCAAAAAGCATAATATTTGCACATTACCTGTCTCCCTCAGAGAGGTCTTCAACACTTCCAAACCCAGGGGTTGGCATAGGACATCCCATGTGCTTGAACTGAGCTATATGAGGTCTGGGAGCTGGAATTTTTCCACGAGACTTCTTGTGTTCCTGCTCCTCTTGGACCCGGGTGTTCTCCTTGTCACAGATGAAACACTCGAAGCCATTCAGGTAATTGGGCAGAGTCATGTCATTCACACCCCACTCTCGTTTCTCCAGGCTCTCTAGCAAGAACTGGTTTTTGATTCCACCAACGTTTTTATACTCTAGATACTTCAAATATTCCTCTCCGTTCTTGTCCAGGAAATCAAGATACTTTGCCAGCTCTCGAGGGCTGTCAAAATCATCTATAAGAATGATGGAGAGGTTGTTGGGCATCCAGTCCCGCACAGCTGGGGAGCCTCGGTACACTGGGACAGCACCCAAATGCATGGGACGCCACAGCTTCTCTGTCATGTAGTCATCACATATGGCATTCTCCAAGGCCAGATGAAACTTGTACCTGGCAATAAAAGTCATAAATTCAGAATCTTCTGTAGTGGCTGTAGAAGTGTCTCTCAGTCGCTCACTGGGGAGTTCACGGTTATGCAAGCATTTCCCATAGGAGTCAACCTAAAATAACAAGCAGCACCTTTACAAAGTGATCTGTTTCCCTGGAACTTGCTTTCAGACTTTGCAGTTCTTGTAAAATTCCTAACTTGGACCAGTTCGCAGCTATATCAATCTAGCTTAATTTTCACTCCAAGTTCTTTCCCTTGAGACTATTCCTAGAGTCCCAGTTCTACAAGATTTAGAGGAAACCAAGTGCTGAGTTTCAAAAGCAACACTGGCCACATTACAAACTGAGGGGCGAGGGGAACACACAGATGCCACCCAAAAATGTATTTTTTACTCGATGAATCAGAAACCAACAAGTAAGGAACAGCATTCAACTCTATATCAGTTTAAACATTCTCTTTCTACTTAACAGAGACACAGTGCTTTTCCGAACAGTTATTGTACACATGTAGTTCTGGCCAGTCTCAGCAGGCTGGCAAAACTTTTCTATTTGTTAGACTGAGAAAAACTGATGCAGGGAGCTAAAAGAATACTGTCTAAAAATACAAGACAACATGCTTGAACTGAAACCTGCATCATACTTTGACAATACAGCCATTTAAAAAAAAATTCTTTTGCCTTTGCTTCACTACTCAATACATGATGATCTTGCACAGTAACTGAATCATGATCAATAGAAACAGAACACACTAGAAAAACGTGTTTCTGGCAAAGTCTAAAACTAGGGGGTTTTTTAAATCAATCTAATGACCTTCACTTTCTAAGAAAAAAAAATGCAGTGTGCTTTTTTCCTGCTTGGAAGAAATTACATTATTTTACTTTATGAAGCAACCCACTATCAGCTGTACCATAGCAGTACAAGCCATCACAGAAACAACATGGTCCTACCACAACACAGGTAAGGAGCAGATTCTCAGAACAGAGCAACCTGCCTTTTAACTGCACTCCTGTACTTTCAAACAGGAGTGATGCTTCTAAAGGGACAGTCTTCCTGTATGATAACTTCAAAGTCCAGAGATTTCAGCAACTTCTAGTACTTGGTCCACAAGACTGAGCTTATTCAGGCTTTGCCCAGCTTGTGACTGATCCCGACTCCAGCCAACTCCACATCTAACATCTGCATCAGGCCTACCTACTGACATGCGGTGTAGTCTAGATCACGCTTTGGTAAGGAATACAACTAGTTTTTCTGTCCAGCTTGTAGTCAGCATGCATCCCGTTATGATTCGTGTCTTGGCTAAAAACAAGGACAAACAAACCCCATTAAAACGAGGCGGCAGAGGGAGGCAGCTCCGACAGCAGCACCACGCCACAGCTTCCCGTGCACTCATCCCACCTACCTGGATGTACTTCATGAGTTCCCGCACATAGCGGTCCCTGTCCGAGGGCACATCGCAGTGAGACTGCATGTACAGCACCGGGCCGTAGCCCTGCCGCCGCCACGCGTCCTTCTCGGCCAGGGGCACGGCCGGGGCGCGCAGGTACCCGGTACCGGGCAGCCACTGCAGCGTGAGCGGGTAGTCGGACTCCCGACGGAAGGTGGCCGTGTAGTTAAAGAGCCGGATGCCGGGCGAGTGCGAGAGCACGTAGTTATTCATGGGGGACTCCTCGTGAAAGAGCGCCCAGGTCTGGTGGGGCAGGCGGGGCAGCGGCGCCTCGTACGCCCTGAAGTCGGTGCCGTAGAAGATGAGCGCCTTGGTGCGGCGGTGCCGGGCCACCCTCCGGCTCCTGGTGACGAGGCAGGAGCCGCGGGGGCAGTCGATGCGCTCCGTGTCGCCGGGGAAGTGCGGGAAGAGGCTCCCGCTCCACCACAGCAGGATGGGCAGCGCCTTGTTGCTCCGCGTGTCGTTGTTGCCGGGCCCGCGGTACGACGCCGCGGCGACGAAGGCCGCGCCCGGCGGNCTCGCCCCGCCGCCCCAGGAAGCGGCGCCGGGCCCCGCCCCGCGCGGTGCCGTCACGGGGCAAGGGTGGGCCTGGGCGCGGGGCCGGGCGGGAGAGGCGCCGCCCTCCCTGCCCCTCTCACCTCGTAGTGTCGATGCACATTCGAAGTGGTTCGGAGGGGCAGCG
>VZTR01033262.1:122823-134412 GCA_013400775.1 Chaetops frenatus | reverse complement strand
CAGCGGCTTGACAAGGTGACCTATTCGCAGCTCCCTCCCAACCCGACTGTACTATGGCTGAAGCTGCTGTAAACCTCTGTGCCTCTACCGCCTCTGCATCCGCCTGTGCTAACACCGGCCCCGCAGTACCTGCAGCTGACAGCGATAAAGCCGAGCTTTCTCGGAGGCACAGCATGCCGCAACTGAACGCACCTGAAGAGAGGGCTCCTGGACCAAGCAAGCGGTCAGCTGCTACAAGAAAGAGCACCCAGCTCAGCTCCTGCTGGAGACCATAAAGGGAAGGAACAGAAAACACCTTTTACTAACAGAACTCTTCTGTTTGGTTTTGGTTTTTTTTTTTTTTAATATCTACAGGTAGTTTTAAAGCTCCCATGAAAGCTGCTTTTCCAACCTTGAATAACTCCTACAATATTAAAATATTCTGTAAATGGGAAAGAGGTTTGGGCTACACTATGTAAATCCAAGAGACATATTCTAGAATTACAACTCAGTTGCTCAGTTACACAATTGCCAAAAGCTTCAATTGCCAAATTAACTTCTTAAGAGATAATATTTATGAACTATCAGTTATAATACAGGACATTAGTTAGTTAGTATGGACACAAGGCAAAGAAGTATTCCTTAGCTGTGTTAGAACCAAGTTAAAGAGGGAATAGTTTTCCTTTCCTTTGAAAAGTTAGGTGTAGACATTGCTCAGGCCCGCTCCAACAGCACCCCAGCGTCCTCCACTTGAGCACCGAGAGAAGGTAACAGACACGGGCTCTCCAAGGCAATTTTCACAAGCATCAGAACATGCTGCACAATTTACTCCACATAATTAATGTACAAGACCCACAAGGCCCATCATTATCACACCAGTTCTGTGGCAGATTCTGGACATAATGTACATTCTATAGGAGAGGACTCTCAAAAATATTCTACAGCAAATTTAGTATCATTGGATATTTAGCAATGATTGTCTTGTGCTTTCATACAGATTTGTTATAAGGTTATCAGCAAACTGTATGACATCAGTATTCATGGGTACAGTCAAGATAACACTGGCAGTTCAGTCTGAACTTTATTTTTGCAATTAGCAACACTCCCAGCAAAAAAAACCCCCAAAAAAGCAATAACCCCCTAAAAAACCTAAAGAAAAAAAAACACCAAACCCCAACCAATTCACCCAGGTCCCCTTAACTCTGAAGTATGAGCTCTTTTAAGACTACAGAAGTCATTAACTTGACATTGTCACAAACTAGGGGCAATACCTGCCTAAATAGATCAAAAAACCTCCACCCAATCAATGACTCAAGCTGTGTTAGCAAAAAAGAGAATTTCTTTGTGAAATGGAAGTTCAGACAGGGCAGAAAATAAAAAATCAATAACCTAAATAAAGAAACACTGAGATTAAACAGTACCTTTTGTCTGTTGACTCTTGTTGAATTTCTTACCATTCAGTGCAAATAACAATGACAAAAAAAGAAAGACTGAACTTAGTTAGCAGAAGATTGGATTGTAAAGGATCAATGAGCTAGACTTCAGCCCTTCCCATTGCCCCCCTCCCGCAAAATACAGGGTTTGGAAAAATAAGCAGTGTTTATTTACTAACAATGACATAAAATACATCTTAATATATTTTTATTTCTTTACAAATTAAAAGATGCATTGGAAAAACAAGTGAAGAAAATGAAAGGTTCATTCATGATTTCATTTCCACCCCCACACCCCCCAGTATTAATACTAGAAATTAGTATTTGTGGAAGTCTGTGGTTGCTGTGCATTGTATTCCTGGCAAGTTCTTTTTTTACCCTCTGATGAAAATCCTCCAGATTTTTTGGTAGGAGGCAGTACATGGAGTAAAAAGTTAGCCACATTCTTACAAAAACGCTGAAAGTTCTGTCAACTACATCCTGAAAGAGTTTCTCCATTACGATTTTCATGTTCCCCTTTCTGTGTAGTGATGGGAGGGAAGACAAACTAGCAGCATTAGAAGAAAAATGGATTTATATACATGCTACAGGATATGGAACTAAAACCACAGCCAGATATTTTTCTGATCTCAACAAGGACTTTCCCATGAAGTATCAAGCCCAGATAACATGCTCTCTCATCCATCCACATTCTTCCTTTCACTTTTAGTGCTATTGGTAGCTTAAACTCCTGGGTATTGGGAGAACACCTGTTAAGTGTTCAAGTTAAAATATACAAGCCCCCTTTCGAAAGTGAATAAACGAAGCCCTTAGAATTCTGAATTTGATTACACTAGCTCCCTCTTCACAGGAGTCTTCTCATCCACCATTGCAAAATGGAGCAGCAGAGCAGCCAAAGTGGATGGATTAATCTGTCTGAGGTATTTAAATTTAATAAACAGGCTTATAAAAGGTTTTGTGCAAGCTGATCAGTAGATAGAATGTGGAGGGTATAAACATCCATTAATGAAACTCTGCTATGGCCTAGGTGCTGTCAATAACCGAAATCAGGTACTTGCAATACCTATTACAGTACAGTCTAAATCTTAAGGTTTTGTATCCCCTTCCTTGTATTCCAGGGTACAAAGCAATCTCAAATTCACATCAGTACAAATCAAATTCCCGCTTGTTTGCTATGATTCACAAAAATATGGTTGAAAATGGCCACTTCCTTATCATCCAGTTCCTACACAGCTCCCCATCACCTTGTTAAAAGTATTTTCTGCTTAAGGTTAAGAAACTTTTGTTCCCACCACCATCTGACAGACAGGTAAACTCTGCAGGAGAGGTCATGGAACATGGATTGAGTAGGACAATACAGAGCTGTGCAATGAGAAGGAAAAGAGTCACCACACATGTCAACAGGAAGTACCGTCTCTACTCCTACACTGTTCAGAAGGTGTCAATTTTTGCCCACTAAACTATTGATTACTCCATTACAGTTCTGCACAGCAACTTATAGTACAGGGAAGATTGTGGAGAGAAGTTTGCCCTGCTTTCTCCTGGCTTACTACTCATTTCATTTTTCATGGCTTTCTGGTTCAGACAGCCACATGATACATCTGTGCTCTGAGAGATCATGTTTCCCTCTTTCGAGGAGACACAAAATGCTTGGCTGCTCCAGCTCCCATCACCTGACCTGCCTCCTGTCCTCCCCACCTGTGCATCTTCTTCATACCTGGAGCATGCACACGCACCCACACAAATGCACAGCAGCTACCAGAAGTTTTGAAGAGTTACCACTTTTTCACCCAATGTTGAATCATGTACAGTGAACTGAAAAAAACCCTACATTCATTACAACAGGATTAGCGAGCATGGGGTGGGGGGTGAACTCCTGCCAAGCACAGGAAACAATTTAGATGCAAATAAAAGACCTGGTATCAAAGGCCTTTTTTTTTTTAGCCCTCACCAGGAAAATATTTCATCTCTCATACGAGATTGGGAAAGGTTGAAAGGATTTCTGCTTATGCAATGTGTATTAAAAATTATGGAATTGTACAGATTTCTATGTTGTCCTTTTTGAGGGCGCTGGGCCTTCTGATCAGGTCATTAGTGGAGACTGAAATGTCACTGCTGAGTTCTAGCACCACTCACTCCTCTAGCTCAGTAGCTGCCGAATCTCCTTGTGCATGTGACACAGGAAGTCCACGTATGAAGCCCCCCCACTCAGGCTCTTGTCCTCCACTAGAAAGTGTTTGAACAGCATTTCCAGCTTATCTTCTTGCTTCACAACTATCAACTACAAAAAACCAAACAAAACAAGAACAAAACCAACAGTGAGTAGCTATTAGAATTAATCTTTACGGGAAAAATAAAGCAAAAAGATAAATGCTCAAAATCCCAAAGATAACCAGAATCACAGCACATATTGCTTATGTACTTTGACTTCTGTAACTCAGTTGAGTTAAGCCTCAATCCTTTCTAAACAGAAGGAAAATACCATCCATGTGGTTCATATAGCAGTGTACTGTACTAGGTCTGAAAAAAAAAAGTTTTAGAACTATGGTAAGCACAAAACTCCATAACTAGTGAAATTTGTTTTCAGATTCTTGAAAGCTTTGAGTAACATTTATGAGATTGAGAAGAATAAGTTCAGGACTGCAGCATTACCAGGCATCACCTGACTCTACTAAGTCAGAAGGAAGGGGAAGGGGATTTAAAGCTTAATGGGGGCATTAAATGGGGGACACCTTTACCTTCATGTAGCGGGATCTCTGCCCTTGAAGCATATCAACAATAGATCGCACTTTCTTTGAAAAGGGGTTTTCCAAGACTGGCAGGGTACTCTGGAACGAAAGATCCCCATTAGTCTTGGGAAGTAGAGCAATGTTAAACAAAAGTCAGCAGTTCTGGCATATTCTCTAAGGATAGAGAAGTATCTACCCCCATCAGCATACAATCTCTTTGACTTCAACTACTTAAAAGAGAATATAATGTGAAGTCAGAATTAAAGGTCAATTATTTATTCCATTTAGATATCAGCTGTTCTCTTCACTGTTAATGATATGACTTGTCAAATAAACCTAGGCAAAAGCATGCCTAACATGCCCACACTATCAACGCTTCCACTAGTTTCACACATCTGTGCTTCCTTCATTTCTATTATGAAAAATGTAATACTATTTTCTCTAGTGGCTTTCTCATTGTTTCAAGTTTTTGGTGACTATCGCAGACTAGCTCACACACTGCCATCCAGCTCACCAAGGCATTGCTAATTTGACTGAAGGATGACACTCCAAAGAGGTTCTGGATCAGGCCTTGCTGCACGCTGACTCCCACCCACACAAAGATGTTCAGCCCGTTCTCCAGCAGGTAGATGTCACCCTTGGAGAGACGCTCCTCAGAGTTCCGAATGGCTGCTGGCAAGGAATCACTGTCAACATCTGCTTTGGTCTGTTTTATAGGGAAATAAAAGTTAAAGTAAAATAAAGGTTATAAAACAACAACATCTTATGAAGTCCTGAAAATTTCTGCCATGAAGACCCCAATGATTTTCTCGTTTCTAGGACTCATAAGACCGCAATAATTGTGACTGAAGTAGCACCTTCCTTAGCTTTCTTGCTCAAAAAGACACAGAAGCAGATCAGAGACTCTTCATCAGCAAAAAAGAACATAAGTCTTCTGTGAAAAGGCTCAAGTTCAAATATCACCTCCTGGAGTAGGAATGTAATTAGTTTTTAGTATTATTCCAGCAACTATGGTAACGAAAAGTCAGAACAGTATGTAGAGTTACCTTGCAATGCCGGAAATTACTATCAAAAGTTGTAAGCTTTAGGACTTTTTAGAAGACTATAAAAGGGTCAAAAGTGTCTTCTTTGCCACTAGTCATAAGCTTACAGCTCAGGAAAAAAGTATCCCCCAAGAAATTCACAAGATGCAGTAATCCTGAGTAAAATTAAGTGAAATATCCCAACAGATGGCAGATCCCCAAATACTTCTCAAATCACTTTCCCTTGCTAAAATATAAATGCCAATCCTTAAGATGAATCAATTGAATCAACAGCAAGCCTCAAGAGCTAAGAATATCTTGAATTACTCACCAGGGGCAAAAGCCTGGGATAAAAGAAAACATTTGTTTCAGCCACATCCATGGATGTCACTAACTGACGGATGTAGGCACGGTCATCCGTTGTGACCTCTGGGCCAGGCTGAAGGACGTCACTCTTCAACACACAGTTCAAGTACACAGGAAGCAGCTTCATGCATTCAGGGAGGATGAGCTAAGTCACAAGCAGACAGAAGTTGGTCAGCTGTCTTGCTGAGTGAACTTGTTTGACAAAATGAGGCTTGCATGAACCAACAAAGTGTGCTACAGCCGTGAGGAGTGAAAGCTGATAGTCTATGTATATCATGGACTGCAAAAGAAACATAAAACCTTTCCCTGAAGCAGGCAGTGTTCCCTGGGCTCCAGACAGATGTCCAAGAAGCCATTCTCAACTATAGTTTTACTTATAGTAGTGTCTCAAAGAGTGTCCTCTTTGCAAATTTCTGAGCAAATTTCTGAGCAAAGGAAATGACTTTTTTTGAGCAGGCCAAGTACAAAGAAGCTGTCATCACTTTTAAATTTCCAAGCCTGGGATTCAAGTACTAGTGTTGGAGTTTACCTGGCCAGCAGAAGAGGGACTAGCACAGTTCTTTCGATAGCAGGCTAGGATCTGGGCACACTGGTTGATCAGTGCATCTCGTACAGTTTTCACTGGACTACTCAGGACTCCACGATATGCTGCACAGAGAAAGGAAAGAGATGGACTGCTGTCAAGTGATTGCTCATGAACAGCAAAACCTCAACACTACTTCCACAAAGGAAATCTAAACAACTATTGTTTATGGAAACCTTTACTCTTACTGCTTCCAACTTGTAGGAAAACAATATATTCCTATTGAAAACCTGAAGAAACTAATTTACTCCATTTTATTACATAATCTTAAACTCTATCTCCCATGTACTTAAAACACACTTATCATAATTGAAAGTATGGGGTTCTATAAAAATTCCCTTTACAGACTGGCCATCTTTCATTAATGGTCTGAAATTGGACTGTTTCTTTCATTTCAATGGCAATAAACATACACAACTCTCAATCTCTGTTGGATTTCTAGGCTTTTACTGCAAACTAGAAAGGGTAAATAGGGTACAGTGCGTAAGTGTATGACATTTAACCCATAACTATGAACAAAGGCTACCATTTCCTATTGCCAGAGCAAAATTCTGCAAGAGTTAAGAAATTAACTACAATAGCCCAGAAATAAATACAAGGATGAATTCAGACAGCTGGCAATACAAACTGTTATTAAAACCATTTAGAAAAGAATTTGTATGAAGAATAAGCCTACACCCTCCATCTGTACCTCTCTTGCTAAGCAGTAATACCATCATCACAGCTTTATGCTCTTTCCCATAACTGACTGAAGTACCAGAACTGTCACCTGACATTTGAAGCAGGAAGAATAAACAAGTGTCATGGAGTGACAAAACAGGCATTTTAGCAGCAGTAAAAAGCTGCAATTCTCATTTCCATATCTACCCTTACCATACTTAGCCAAGTAGTTGATGAGAGTGTCAGTCTCACAGTTCCGATAGAGGTCAGCAAGCTGCGTGCAGCAGTTTAAGGAGAGGTTGTGAATGCGGAGTCGTCGCTGTCCTGCACAACTTGTATACAGCAGAGCACACTGCAGGAGACAAAAATGCCAGGAGACAGAGAAATTATGTCCTTCTACAATAAGAAGGGCAGGCTTAGAATATACTTAATGAAAAGCTAGGATTCAGATGCATAAACAAATAAGGTAACTATGTAAAAGACTTGGACAGTAAGCTGAAAGTACCTGCTAAGAATCAGGATCAACAAAAAGTAATGAGCAATTTTAGCAGTTGTATTAGGGGACCTCATCTTTAGAAAAATAGGACTGTAGTTTGAAGCAGTCTAGGTCACCCTCAGAACAAGTGTGTTGGAAGGTCAAGGGTATGGTAAGATGCAGAAAGAAAGAACAAACATTCCTTGAAGAAGTGTCTAATAATTCAGTTCAACTGTCAACTCACTTCTTCTACAAAGCCTCCCCCCTCACCTGAAGCAGTGCACCACTGTCTTCACTCAATTTATCATCATGCTTGAATTCCACTGTGATTGTTTTATCACAGTCCAGACCTGCCATCTCTACATCAGTTGTGTTGCTCATATAGAAAGCTCCAAAAAAGTCAGTTGCTCTAATACCTAAGAGAGAAAAACTCAACATGAACCACTATTTTCAGCAGAATAACAAGACAGACAGCCTTTGGACCTTGACACCAAGTTATCCTGACAGATTTCAGCAGGAATCTTTACAGTCTTAACAAACGTCTTAGAATTCCAAAGTTTTAGCAGAGCTTTTGGGATAGCCTAGTCACCATGTGTTTTAAATTGCAGGAAAATTTCTTTCTTCCCATGAGACATGCTTGAAGTGGTCAATTTATTAAGACTCATCCATGCTAACACCCACCTGTACTTGTGCGCACTCTCATTACAGCATCAAATCCCACTTCTTTCTGGACATCCCTTCTCAAGTCATTCAGGAATCTGTACTGGTCTGTTTCCAGCTAGAAGGCAAGCAGTAACTGAAGTTTCACACTTCTACTAATCAGATCGGCTTCATAAACCACAAAGTAATTTAAAATCAGATACTACCTCCTGCTTTTAAAGTCAGCCATGATACCAGGCTCATAAAATACTGTGCTATGAGGTAAGCCTAGCTCTTCCTGTTGGGTTCTGTTATTAACAGAGATCTTTGTATAAAGACACAAAGCTCCCAAATAATTTTGCTGATTATCTTGAAATTGAAGTAGCCTTTTACTTCCAAAGAAGTAGTTCTTCACTATGGTTCCCACTATGAAAAAAAATGAACTCTTTAATTCTTACTTGGATCAGACAGCAGTCTGAGTCAATGTCATTCCTACCTGGAAATACGCATACTTATAAATGGAGCCTCCTGTCTGGTAAGGTACCACACCCAGTGTTGCCACATCCAAATACTGGTTTGGAAACAGGAATAGATCCACACAGCAGCCCTGGGCCACACAGTCCTTGGCCAAGTTGTTGTAAAAGCTTGTCTGTGGTTGAAACAAAGTCTAAGAAAGAAAATCAGAGATGACATCAGAAGTTTGTGCAGGAAAAGGAAAGTGAGATACAGTTTATAATCCCAGTCAATATTCTTTTATACTTTTAAAGTCTTTCTTTAGGGAAATCAGAATAATTTAAGTTCTCCCTGACTATGCCTTTGAAGAACTGTTAATTATTATGAAAATTACTACACATTTTGGTTTAATTGCAAATTCAGTACATTTACTTTAACCCAGATTTGGTATTTTACCCTGTGTAATAATCTAGAGCTAACTCTTCTTGTTCTCAGACTAGAGCTGTCCTTATGATGCCAAGTCTCCATAGCCCTGCTTAGGAGCAGAAGATAAAAGTGGAACGTTAAAAGATATTAGCTGGGACGGTCACAGTATGTGCTATCTTTGTAATTTTTTAAATGCTGTTTCACTTATTTTATTCCATAAAGAGCATAATATACACCCTTATGTAAGGAATATGCAAACCATTATTACCTTCTCCTTATCTGTGTTCATCAATTTCCTATCATCTCTGTTCTTTAACTTCCCTGGGGCCTCTGCGATGGGCAGAGAGGTGTGGAAAATGAAGAGCTTGCCAGCACACTCAGCTGCCTGCAGCAAAGTGAGTGCAATGACAGGTTAGGAACATTTACAAAATTTGTAAGGGAAGCTGTGATTCAAGAACAAACATTCAAGGTACCTCATCACCCTTTTTATGTCAGGGTGACTCTACTAGACACACAGGCTTACTATCACTTGGTTATGTGACTGGTGTGCAAAGGAGGGAGCACAAATCACCAGTCAGGTACAGAAGAGCAAGTTTGAGTTCTACTGGAGTTGTGCTAATTCCATAGCAGGGAGAAAAGGACCTTCTCCACAAGACAGAACATTAAGCAGGACCCAGATACAAAAGGTTTTGTGCAAACGCATTGCACTGTCTTCTTTCCTGATTTGCAGCTACTGAATTTGTGGAAAAAAGTCACAGAAATGGCAAAGAATTTTGTAATCTGAGCTTCAACAGATCACTAATTTTAAATCAACACCCTATGCCAGCACTAGCTACTGCTTAGTAGGTTATTTTCTCTGACACATGCAGTATGTAAAAAGTCAACTAGCAATTTTTACTATTTCTTGATTGAACATCTGTAATGAAAACTGAGTTTAAGAGAGACTTTTAAGGATCATTCTCCTGTACTCAGCATGGTGAGACTACACCTTGACGTTTTGGGCCCTTCACTACAAGGACATTGAGATGCTGTAGCATGCTCAGAGAAGGGCTATCGAGCTGGTGAAGGGACTGGAGCACAATTCTTGCTTGAGGAGTGAGTGAGGGAACTCGGGTTGCTCAGCCTGAAGAAAAGGGAGGCTCAGGGGAGATCTTCCTCTCTACAACTACCTGAAAGGAGGTTGTAGGCAGGTGGGAGTCAGCCTCTTCTCCCACATAATGAGATAGGACAAGAGGAAACGGTTTCAAGTTGCAACAGCAGAGTTTTAGATACTGGGAAAAACTTCATGGAAAGGGTTGTCAAGCACTGGAACAGGCTGCCAAGGGAAGTGGTGGACTCACCATTCCTGGAACTATTTAAAAGATGTGTAGATGTGTCACTTAGGAATCTAGTTTAGTGGAGGACTTGTCAGTGCTGGGTTAAAGGTTGGGCTTATCATAAAAGTCTTTTCCAACAAAAATGATTCCCTGACTGATGTGACTGACAAATAGAGCTGTCAAAAGTTTGGTGTGAAGTCATACAGGCAATCAATTAGATACGTAGATACAAGTCAGAGTTAAACCATGCATGTAATTATGTCTGGATGAAGTACTAGAATAGAAGAACTTTAGGAAAAGTTTACTTGATTAGCACATTGTTGCAGGCAACTTCAACAGATTATATTATCTCCTTTTAAGATTCTACCAGAGTACAGGATTAAAAAGACACCAAACTATAGAACACTTCCATGAGACTTAACAGACTTTAGCACTTGGTTTTTTAATGTGGGAGGGTCTTTTTTTCCTTTATTTAAAAAAGAATTGGGTAAAGAATATATAGATAGCTGCACAAAACTGAAGGTTCATGCACTTCAAGAATGAGCCAAGTACTCCCTACATGTAGTGCATCTACTACAAGGAGCTTACAAAATCTTCAGAATTGTCTTATTAGTGTGTATTAGCAGAATATGAACTTCAGAGTACTTGGTTGAAAACAATTTGTCATAACAATGCATTTACTAACCTTCAGCGCCTCCAGTCCTGCTTGAATCACAGGTGCAAAAACAGTTTCTGTTTCTCTTGTGTCTGCAAACATTTCTGGAATCTGATCCAGCAAACTAGCAAAGAACAAGAAAAAAAGAAAGAGGAATTCAAGATTACATTTAATAATCTTATCAGTTGATGATCTATTTAAACCACCTCACTCTTACAGAAGTCCTTACCATGTCTGTAAATTTGCATAACTTTTACAGTATTTGGCATCTCATCTATGAAAAAAATGCTGTGTCATTCTTCATTGGGTTCTCTCATCCATATCCTCAGTGCCTGCTGTACAGCCTCAACTGATGTCTATTCCACAACTCTTCTGTCTATCTTTTCTTTTAATGTATTCTAATATACATACGTAAGTAAATTCTTAGGAAATACTAGTGATACTTGGCCTCTGTTTGCCAAGCATCTTGTGTACTACTCAAAGGTTAATAGGTTTAATCCACAGTTTTGTATTTAGGCTTGTTTAATGCATCACAAAACAGGCTAGAATTTTCTCTAAAAACATGCAATTCCAGGTCCATATCCCAAAATGTGGTTAGCTACACACCAAAGATTAATTACAGTTCAAGTACCATGGTAAACAGTTTGCCAAAATTTCGCTAACTTCTTTCTTTTCAGATTTTATATTCTCTATCCCATTTACTCTATTTTCTTCACAGAACCAAAAATTGGACACCCCTGTTGTCTCAGTCTGCAGTTATTTAAGCTGTTGCCTTAAAGACAGTGATTCAGTATTCTTACAGCTTTCACTCTGTATCATCCCAGCTGTGTTTTGTTGTAGCTTTGTTTTAGGT
>VZTR01033262.1:93249-116904 GCA_013400775.1 Chaetops frenatus | reverse complement strand
TTGGCAGCAGTGGAAGAGAGTTCAGGGGATGTGGGAAACCTGAACAAGTATTTCTTAGGTGCTTTTCAATTCAAGCTCTAGCACAGCAGTACTTTGAGGGTCATTAATGGGCTAGAGTCATTAATGGACTACTCCACCTAGCCAGTAGCTTGCTTGAAGAACATGACCACATTGCACCACCAGATGTATCCCAAGTGAACACAAAAGACTGAAAGTGATTCTTCACCTCTTATCTCTTCCCCTTGTAAAAAGCAAGCTTTTAGACAAAAGCAAAGCCAGTCATTGCATTGCACTGCATTGCATTGCATTGCATTCTATTCCATATATTCAAGAATACAGAGTATCTACCTTAAAGAAGTCCATCTGGAAAGACTTATTTTTGAACTCCATCATGAAATACAGTATAAACACAAGCTCTTACTGTCTTGTAAGTCCTCAGAACTGTTATACAGTGACAGCATTTTTGAGCCATTACTTGTAGTATGTTCTTTTTGCACCCAAACCAGAATAAGATGCTTGGCAACTTCTGCAGCTTCTCAACACCAGAATGAGCAGGAAGCACTTTAAAATGACTGAGACAGAATTCATGCAGGTTATACACTGCATTCATAGTAAAATGCACCTTTTGTAACTAAGAACTTAGATCAAAAATTTAACTACTAATTTTTAAATTTTCTGCTAATAAAGGTGTCTGGTCTTAATTCTCTCAGTTACCCTAAATCTATGATCATGTTTAAGAGATAACCTATTCACTGAGCAAAAGATGAGCAAATGCTCCAGTCACTTTCCTCTTCATGCCACAGATGTGTTATGTCTTTTCATTTAACCCCACTAACCATTTAATGACAGTACAATGGTTTTGCAGCCACCACTTCTCATTTCCTATAGCCCAGGCTGACCTCTTCAGAGGAAACAAATTTTCAAGTTTTCTGACAGGCAGGCAATGTTGGTATTGTACTTCAACACAAATAACACAATTTTCTTTTCCTCAGCCTCTCCCTCTGTAACATGTAAACAAACCACAAGGGTGCTGGAAACAGGCAGCACTATACATAACTTGTCATTAACCACTTACTCCTAGGAGACAGAGATACTTCTTTCAAAAGCCTCAAGCTTGGTTTTCTGAACAGTACATAACCTAGGGCAAAGGTCCTGGATTTGGCAAACAGGTGCTGAATTTTTATATATCCTAAATTTATCTGAATGCTTTAGTTTTCATAAGATATTATTTGCATGAATTATTTTCATATTTATCCTTTCATTACTTGTATGTAAAGCTTTAGCTCTATTTACAGTCTTGTTGCTCTGAACAGCTGAGCCTTCATCTGTTGGAAGGGCCCCTCCACAGTGAGCTTGCCCTTTCCATAAAAAGCTTCCAAATACTAGAAGCTGAGTGGTGTCCAGGGCAATTTTCCAATCTTAGCCTTTTTCTTCTGAACACCACAAGTGTTTTTTCAAAGCATAAACAGACCAGGAGACCAAACAACTATTATTTGTAAAGTTTCTCTAAAAATGTGTAACTCAAGCCTAAAAATGTGTAACTCAATGAGCCTCCAAGTTTCTCAGGTAAGATCTCATTCTCCTATTGTGTTCCTTTTAAGCTTCAGCCACAGATAATTTTTATCATAAACCAGTTTTTAAAATTCAAACCATTGTTTAAGAACCCTGATGAAATGCAACAGGAGAAAAACACCCTTAAAAGACCAGAGAAAATTGTTTTCCTCTGCAGATGCTACACTTAGGTTTAAGAAGGCACAGAATACTGCAGACGTATGTGTTCAAATTTAACAAGCCTGCTTGTCTTTATGTCACTGCTCCAAGCAGGTTAGCACTACACAGTAGCTAGAGTATTTTGACTACTTAAAAAAAGTCAAACTCTGTAAAAGTCTCCAAGCTTTCATGTTCTCAGCAACCAAATATGAGTGGGTAAAGGGCTAAACAGCCACACATTACACCTAGAAGGAAATAAGTTCTGCAGAGAGCAAGGGCAGAAATACAAGTGCAGCTCAGCAGCGCTCAGTACTCAGTGTTGTGCTGTCATCCCACACAGTGCTGTAGACAGCTTAACCAGTGCTGTTTCATACGTTCTCATCCAATTCCACAACTTGGCACTCTAGAAAAGACTTAGAACTTGTGATTAGCAACCATTTAAATACTTTAGAATAAAAAAGAAACTGAGAGCAGCTGGAAGTGTATGCCTTTGTGACCATCCTAGTATTTTGGTCATTTAGTCACAGGCTCGACAGCTACTGCAAAAAAGCTGAAATTATCGTGGCGGTCAAAATATTAAGTGTTTTGAACAGTGTTCTTCTGATTTACAGATCTCTATCACACACCTGTTGGAGAATCAATGTTTACCTGGTCTTCATTACCTAAATATGCCTTCTAAGATATCTGTTACATGCTGACACCTGAGAGCATTCTCCTGCTGAGTGTGCACATAGCACATGTAACTCTACACATGGTTCTCACCTCCTCTGGCGGCAGAGTAGCCAGCGGCTTTATCACAGCAGCCAGGGGAACTTGGGATTGCTTGGCCATGTCAGAGGTGCAGGGAATATTGTAAGATGTACATCTGATGTAGCGGGGGCTTGCATTACCTGGGGAACAAATAAAAAAGCCCCACAAATTTCAGTACAAATTAAGTTTATATTCAACAATATAAACAAAGATACCTTAACTTGTGTTATTAAGCCAGAGCCACCAAGAGCTTACCTAAACATTCTGTTTAGGAACGTATGGAAAACTTGAATTAAAATAAAATACCTCTTCATGATTAACTACATATAATAAAAGACCTTAAAACAAATGAAACTTGACTCCCTGTCAACCTAAACCCTATAAAAAGGCATATCTGTTTCACTGTATTTGCAGACTAAAACACAATGTAGATAGAAAACTCTACTCAAACATTTCTACTGTTTCATTTTTTAATTTTGGCCGAAGAGTAAAATATTTGATTGTAGAACCAGATTCTGAAGTTTTTTCTGGAACTTTAAAACTCAAAAAAAGTGTTGGTGATTAAAAGATGAAATATCTTTTCTCGACAGAGCCCTCAGACCAATTTACATCCCTCTTAATTTTAAAAAATACAGTCGCCAGTCCAATTCTAATGATGTTGCTAGTAGGTTTCAGTTCTTAAATCTTTTTTATAAAGCTCTACAGAAGAGGCTTTTTTTTCTGCTTTCTGATACCTCTTCTAATGCTGGTCCTAGGTATTTGCCTTGGAAAACATTTTTTACCTGCAAATTGGTTACTAGCTACCAAACAATCAGGAGAATCTAAACTGCAATCAAACCAACAAAGGACCTGAAACTAAGCTTCTGATGGTAAAACACATTTCCTTTAAAGACACAGCTCTGCCACTGACTCTTTGGGATTTGTGTTTTGTTTGTTCATTTAGGAAAAGAAATAATAGTTTACCTTGATCCTTGACCAAGAAATTCGTAGTAACAAGAGGTGGGACCTGCCCTCTCACTCCAGTGACAAATGGTTCTGACCCACGGTTATTTCTGTCATCTTCAATCACTTGAATCTGTGATGGAAAATACCATATTATTATTTGGCAGCTTGGTTTCAAAGTACTGTAAAATAAAAAATCTCTAGGGCAGTGAAAAAGGGACCTGAGGCAAATATTACTATCTCTAAAAATATGAAGATCAAGTGAATTTGTTCAAGCAGTCACCTCTCAGTTTGATTTCAAATAGTACTTAATGACTAACAATAAATTACAAGCTGCAAATAGTATTTTTTCCCAAGTATTCTTAGTAGCACCATATTTTGTTTTTAAAAGTCTGATCTGAACTCATAAAAGCCAAATTCAGATGAAGAAAGGAATTTTTGGTAGTATTCCCCTGTACAGTTCTAGTCAAATAAGAATTAGAAGCTTCTGTAAGTCTCAAGCTGAAGTTCTATAGGTAACCTGGCATTTTCTTTCTGTTATGGTTCCACTGTTTTCACAGTATGCCTTTATTTCTAACCACTATAACTCTGGTCTAAAGACAGATGGCTTGCAAACTCAGGTGGAAGTCTTTGTTACTTTGTGGTGTTCAAGGGTTTGTGATTTGAATTCTGGGAAAGTGGGAAGTGAAATTTCAAAAGAATTGTCAATAAATCAAACTTCAAAGCCTGTAAAAATCTTAAATGTCTTGGTATTACAAATTTTTCACAACTCCAAATTTGTTTAAGATAACGGAAATGTATTAAATAGTTTTACTTTACTAAAATATTCACTGATCTTCACAGTTGTACACAGTTCAAACTACATTTCCATAGCGGTGACTGAATGAAAGAATTTAAGCTAGCAATCATTCTTCTGCTCTTATTTTGCTATCAAACACACCTGCCTTTGCTTAGAGTAAATTCTGAAATGCAGAAGTCTGTATGGCAGAACTTCCACCCTCTCACTACAGATTGCAAGCTGCCAGCAGAGAGCCTCCCATAGCTTCAGTGACTACTTTAGAATAAATTTAGTCCCATTTCAGAAGTCTACAGGCTGACTGACACTGGTGATCTCACTACTGGTACCTGTTAAATGATGAACTTTGACTACATGAGGAAGAAGTGACACAGGGTAACAAAAAGGCAAGTTTTTTTTTCTTATCATCTAAAAGGTAGCTGCTTTTTTCTTTTTTTAGATAAGATTCTCCAACACAACCATTAAATTTTCAAATTCAAAATTTAATGGTTATGCATGAGCACAGATAATGAGAGAATGTTTATAGCTCCCCATGCCTCATACTAGAAGATTTGTATCAGGAATTAACATAAAAAAAACCTCCAGTTCATCTGCAATTTTAGAACTCCAGAGCACTGGCCCCATACTGGTGTATCAACAAGAACAGTAATCAAATTCTGACCAAAACATGGTAGAAAACATGGCTACAACAGTTCATGCTGTGTGCATGCTGACATGATGCACACATTGTATGGACAATTACACTACCGGCTTACACTGAAAATGCCAGCTGGAATCTGATGTTGGCAATATCCTAAAGATCAGACAAAGTGAAGGGGAGACATTCTTCATGATCTGTTTCTGAAATACTGCTTTCTTTTGCCTCACCATTCATCACAGAAGATCTTAACAACCTCACGTGGTGTAATGTTACTCATTTTGATAAGGCAAGCAGAAGACAGCAAGGAAAGGGTAAAAGATTAATGATGGAGGGTTAGCAAGGTGAAGTTCTGGTTTCAGGCATGCACAGATGATCACCAACACACAGACTACAATTGACACATACAGCACTTACTGGACTAGGAATTGCATCTGGGTCTATTCTGTGCCTGGGTTTCTGCTGGGGTGGCAGCTCATTAAGCTGCTTTTTTTTTTTTAAATAAGAAATAGGAGTGCCACCAAAAAAAAAAAAAAAAAAAAAAAAAAAAAAAAAAAAAAAAAAAAAAAAAAAAAAAAAAAAAAAAAAAAAAAAAAGAAAGAAAAGAGAATAATAAACCAAAAAGTAACAGTGTTACTTCTCTCTACCCAAACCTGTAGCACTGGAATTAGATACATTTAGATACTGGTTCATGCAACAGTACACACCAGCTTTTGCAGCATACACTGATCCCAAAACCAGTCATGTCAGGATATTTGGCTTGGCTCTTAACAAGTTGCTAATGGAGGCAGTGGCTCACCTGCTCATTTTGGTTAGAAAGTGGGGATTTATGCTTTAAGAACATGCTAACATGAAGGTAACTAACACAAGCCATTTGAGATTTCATTTAGTGGAAGAGAAGAGAGGCACACAAGCAATTAAAGACTCATATTCCACAAAAAAAATACAGTAGTAAGCTTTACATAAACCTGGAATCTAAACAGGTAATCTTTTTTAAATAGAAGTACCTTCTGAATAACATCAGCTCAGATCTAACTCAAGACTACATTATTTTCATCATTTTGAAGTACGGAAACAGCATCAGCAGTAGTGGAAAGAACAGCACAGTAGATTAGTAGCAGTAATACCACCAGGCTTAATATTACTCATCACTGATAACCACTACATGTAACAGCTTATCCTGTCTCAGAACCTCCACTCTGAAAGACAAGCCCAGTTTGAGAAGCTGTCCATATTTGACTGATGTAGCATCATGAATTCATGACCCAAAAAAACACAAACCAGCCTTCTGACAGATCATAGGAAAAGCACTACAATCACCTCCTACTAACCATACTTTAAACGTGGATCATACAGTTCACAGACTATCACCTCAAAACCTGAAATTAGTTCACCTTGGAAAGTCATTATGCAAGAATCCAGAAATGGAGAAACAAGTTTAATCAAAGCCCTCAAGGATTCTCAAAAGTTAACACAGTACAGAAAAAGAGGTGATTTGCATATGCAGTACCTTTCTTTAGTCACCAAGAAAAATACTGCCTCTGGGCTTATTCATCACAAAAGACTGAAGGTGGATAGAAGAGAGAAATGTAAGCAGGAAAACAGACGGATGCTCCTTGGAACGAGAAACCTGTTTTCAGTTTTGGTCTTTGTCAGTTCTATCTTATGCAAAGACACTATGAAGAGTAGACACTGGTAAGAACAAGTAAGCTTACAGGGCTAGGAATGGAATCTGGATCCAAGCGTTTTGGTGGAGGTGGTGGTCCAGGCGGACTTCCATAACTTGGTGCTCCTGGATAAGCTCCTCCATAGTTCGGCTGGGGACCCCTCATCTGTCCAAAGGAACCTTAACAAGAAAAGAACATGAAAATCAAACAGTGGCTTAATACTAGGCATTTCTTCATTTGGCACTTCCCACATTTCCTGCCATCATAAAAAAAGAAAACCTCAAGAAAAATAAAGTCATGTGCTTTTCAATTAATTACAATTAAACATATTTAGCACAGTGTTTCAGCTTAGACTGGTACATCTCTATCGACAATCTAAAAACTGATAGATACAGTCCTCAAAATTAGACTTAAGGAAACAGAGGTTTTTAGTTTGAACTCCATTAGCTCTACCTCAGCCCAAACCAGCACACTAGTATAATTAGAGTCTGTAATTGTTGATTACAATGGATGTTAAGAACATGCACTATGAACATTTACCTGCAGAACTGTCTAATGGAAAATGCACACAGAACAGCCAAATAAGCTAGTGGGTCATCCCTAATTCTTCAAATTAAAGATATGCAAAGAGATACCTTAGGCAGTTTTGCCTTGTCTGAAATTACAATAGGCTTCTGACATTCTCTTTTGTTTTGTAACTACCTGAAGCTATTTCATATTGTTTTAGACAATTCCAGTCATTTACACAGTAACAGCATGATTTAATCCATTAGAATTTTTACATTTCACAGGAATTTGAACAGATATTTTTAAGTAATTTATCTGTCCTGCTGTGCAAAGCTGCATAGGGGATGAGATTCTCAATCCTAACATTTGCACATGATTACTTTATCCCAGCTATCTCTAAGTGTTAGTGATTAAAAACCAGCCAAAACTGGTTTTAATTCAGAAAGCTTAACTGGTCTTACTTTTAAGTACATTTGACATGTGCAAGCTTCTACAGTTATGCAAATTAAAGGAGAAAATGTAGCAAGTCCTTTTTCAATGTTTAACAACTCCTTTCCTACACATTGCATATGCGCAGTGGCCACAAATTTTAAAAATATAAAATAAGGCTTTTCAGTATTTCCGATGTCTATTTTTGAATAGACATTTTGAGGTTGCAGACATCAAATTAAGAGTCCATAATAAAATTTTGACCACAAACTCTGGTAGTATCATGGCACTAATTCCTAAACACTTTTGGCCAAGTAAGCTAGAATTCCTTTAGTTACATTAATCTGATTAAAATTTGTATTATAAAATATCTTAGAATGACACATGATATCTCAGATACGATCATAAGGAAATAATAGGGAAGTTTTGATGTGCAGTCAGGAGCCCAGAAGTGACAACTTGAAATCTAAATCTCAGTTTGCAGCATACAGAGAATATGTAACTTAAAATTCCTATACTAGGAATACTCACCATTCTGCTGCATTTGGTATCCTGGCTGAGGGGGATGAGTGGGAGGAAGTGGTCCATGGAGACCACTTATGGGAGGCCCAGGGTGCAACCCTGCCATAGTTGATGAAGGTGGTGGTGAGGATACATGATTAGGCTGGGATGATGGTGGTCCAGCAACTGTCTGCCCAGGCAGTGGTGGGCCTGGCATGGCAGGTGGCCTTGGAGCACCTGTAGTAGGAGGGTAAGAGGAAGGTCCAACCCCTGTAGACAGAGGAGGTGGGGCAAAACCAGGAACTTGAGTAGGTAGGCGCTGAGTTGGTATTGTCTGACCAGGAAACGGAGGCTGTGCCAAAGGAAGACCCTGAGACACAGTGGTAGGAGGGGGTCCTTGGCTCGCAGTGTAAGGTGTGTAGAGACCAGATCCTGTTGCACTAAAGCTTCCTGAGACTGGGGGAACAGATGTTGGGGGACCTGGTAAGAAGAAAAATATATAATATCATTTTCTCATATCTTCAAGACAATTTAGATGCAAGAAAAACCCATTTGCTGCAGATCACCTGAGTAAGTCTACCACTTTCTCATCTTCAGATGAACTTAACAGTACTAGCATAGACAAGTCCTAAGTGATCATCCTCCTAGATTGATCAGAGAGCTGAAACTCCTTCAGGGGATCTGAAACTCTACAGTTCTTTCATTCCCTTCTCTCTCAAAGTCTAATAATAATCAGAATATATACAGGATTCAGGGCCAGAAAAAAAAGGGCAAAGCCAGGAATATGCAAGACATGAATGACCACCAGTCTATCCATGGATTTCTTGAACTAAGTTTCTGTCTTAAGCTTCACGCTCAGTTGGAGTCTGTAGATCAGGAATGGTTTTGAGCTTTGTGGTTTTAATAGCAATAAATTAGCACCATTTGTATGTAGTGCTGCACTATTTCTGAGAATAATTTTGACAAACGTACTGCCAAAAGGCCAAGGAAATCTGTATCCTCTACCTACTCTTAATTTTCCTATAAAATCTGTCTTACAAGATGCTTGTTAAAAAGTACTTTAACAAACCAATTTTTCAATAGTCAGACCAGCTTACACATAATAGAGACAAAACTCTAATCTTCAATTAAAAAGTCCGCTAATCTACAGCAATGAGACTGTAGAACTAATACTATAGAACAAACTATCTAAATTCAGTTTCTACTGTTAACTCAGTTTCTATTGTTTAAGTGTCTTTTTGACTTCCAGCAGAACCCTACACACAATCATTCAGAGTATTTTCAGCCTTTTGTGATTTACATTTATGGGGCCCTTTTTACTTTTTTTTTTTTGACTGGGCTGCTGCACAACAGTGGCAACACTTGTAGATTCTCCAATAGGTGACTTAGGGGTAGACTGTTCGGTGTTTCACAAGATTCACCTAGCTGAGGACCAGTGTGTCGCCCTGTTTTTGAAAGCCTTCTGAAAAGTTTATATTTTCGAGTCAGATTTTTCTCATGTACTGTACTAAAAACAATAGTTTGCTTACATTCCTTCCTGGAGAAGGAAAGCTGACATGACTGGTCGCTTCACCAGTCTGGTTGAGAGGTGGGACTTCATCTTCCAATCCTCTCACGCTTTACAAACTCTATAAAATTGTCTATCAAAAACAAACGGGTCTCCTTTTCGGGGCCTCAGCTGTTCTCCTAATTGTGGAGAACCGGTGTCCTTCTTTCATGACCAGGTGCTGCAGGTATGACACCAGTGTTGTTACTCTTCTTTTTTATTCATGTCCAGCAGCTGCCAGCACTGTTCCCTACAATAGTCTTAGTTCTGTTTTCCCCAATAATGACCTTTTTAGTTAAGAAAATTACTTTTTATTATGGCAGATGTCAACACCCAGAGAATTCCCATAACCATATGGTAATGAATCACTGACAAGAAAGAGTATTTTATTAAATTACTAGCAATAATGAAAATCAATAGCATATTTCTGTAGCCAGGAAACCTTACCATAGCCCACTCCAGCTGGGGGAGGAGCAGAGGCTGCAGTACTGTCAATTGTCATCCCTGCCATGTGATTGCTGAGCTGCTGCATGCTGGCTGGGGGGAGCCCATATTGCTGGCTGACAGGCGTGGGTGCTGAGCCTGGCAGAAACGGCTGAGAAGCAGGTGGCCTGAGAGGGAAGATGATAAACTGAACTGATTCCTCATTATTGAAGAAGTTACAATTCTCTGTGCCTTTTAAAATTGCTCTACCACATAAACACTAACTGGGTCTCAGATATTTACATGAAACACTGTACCTCAGTTTTGGAAAAATAATTACATATTCTACATGGATCTGAATCCCTTTCACCAAACAAAAAAAAAATCTATTAGCTCTTAAAATACAAATTCTATATTCTTGTTAATTCCATTTCAGTTATCACAACAAATCTGAAATGCTGCACACAATCTATAGGGTGAGCAACAGTAAGACCTGCACAGCTATGTAAGAATGTTCTGCCACTCTTTTGATTTGAACTGTCCAGGACTATTGCCACTTTCACCACAGAGGTAATGGCAGTATATTTCTGGAAAAGATGCTGAAGAGCTTTTAATGACAGTAACTCAAGGATCCATAAGGGACAGAAGAGGACCCAGAATCAATACTAAGAAATTACTCGGTAAAGACAGCCACATGCTCCAGAGGTCATTTCATACTGCCAAGCAACAAATACTACAGTTGTGTGGATGCAACTGGTTTTTATTAAGGGGAAAACGACTACCGCAAAGAAGTCTTAGGAGAAAAAGAGGTTTTCATCAGTCACTGACATCTGCTCACATCCTTTCCCATGTTTTTCATCTCCAGATATACTCACTGTCTAACAAATACCCCTGTGGCGAAACATTGCCCCAAAACAGTAACAAAGCAATGAAAAAAGTCAATATCCACCACAAAACCCCAAAGTATTTAGCTTGATTCAGATCTAAAAAGTCTAGACCTAGCACAAGTCTACCAAGGCAGGATTTTGTTACAATTCACTCTTCTCGTATGCACCTCTGAATCGGGGCTGCCGAGGCTGGAATTCCATTCTGCACCTCTCCATGTTCAAACTGACTGTATGCCAGGTGGCCAGAAGGGTGAGATGCTCCAGAGGCTGGAGGGGGAGCTCCAGATGTTGGCGGGGCTCTTAATGAACCTACAAACATAAGAAAAGAAAAAAATTAAAGTATCACAAATTATAGAAACAAGGGCTTGAACCAACTACCATGAAAAATTCAAGTGCAGAACTGCTGCAACAATATTCCACGAGCAACATATAATTTATGCACAAACATTTTTAGCCAGTGTCACTAGCTACCATCTCCACACAGATCAAGCAGAAAGTATGTGCTGTGGAGGGTCTTCAAAAGACAACTTCATCTTTTATGAAGAAAAGAAAATTATCTTGTCAGGAAGGTACTGAATCCTTTCCCCTCCAAGTCCAATTATTTTTATCTAAACCAAGAAGAGTATTCAGTGGAATCTAATGTTCATTTCAGGTCAGTTTTCCCCACTTCAAGGTAAGCAGGCTACGCAAGCAGATTCTCTTTTCAAAAACTACATGACTTACAGCATTTATATGTAACACAATGGGGGCCACTACAGACTGTTCTTTCCAGCCTCTCAGGGCTGGAGGCTAACACTAATAATTTCCCATCTTTCAGACTGAGCTGGTTCAGTCACAGACCAAACGTATTTGTCTCAGAAACCAGTCTTTCCACAGACAACAAAATGTTGGATACAATACCAGCAGACCAACTGCAGTTTTTACTTCCAAAAAAGAAAATATAAACTTCTCTTCTAATAATACTATATTAACAACTCTGGTAATTAGAACAGCTGTATGATCATGCCTGTTAACCACAAGGGAACCTATTTCACGTATGGAGTATCATTAGGTACAGATGACTAAAACTGCCCCATGAGGCCAGGCCTACACATACTCACTCTGTTGTGTCACTCTGACAGTGACTGGCATGGCAAGTTTCAAAGGAATTCTGAAACCTTCTTGTAAGGAACCATTACAAAATGGGAAATAAGGGGAGCCATTTCTCAATTCTACAGTATAATTTATACCCTAAAACATGAGGATTCAACTCATATATTTTATCTTATCTGCTACATCCAATTCTTAGCAAATCTGGGGATGTAAAGTCAAGGAAGGAATTAACTAGACCTTGTATGAAAAACTGATGATTTCTTGGGGTTTTTTCTTTATTACTAAACCTCCTCCCATTCTTCATTTTGAGACAGAATTTAATTACTCCTAGAGACATTTATTATTTTTATATATTTTCATCTCATTAATCTTGTCTTTTCTAAACTACTGTTACAGGACCTTCATCTTACTGTTCCCTCTGGCTAAGCATTTCCCGATCTCTAATTACTTGTATGTTATTAGTTTTGAATTTCTTTTGTGATACTTCACATCTATTTTGCAATGTCTTTCCTTTGATAGCACTTGTAAACTGTTTGCAGGCATATTTAATCAAATTCCTTGAGTGACCCTACACACTTTTTTTAATATACATTAAGTTAAACTCCTCCAGCCCCAAAATTTAACAGGCATATCTTTTGACAAGTATGTGCTTACTTCAGAAAAGGCTTTGGAAGTATTTTTTTCTAGTTCTCTTCACAAATATATTTCTGTCACCCCTACTACAGACCACTCAAACAGTCACTGAAATAGAAATCACTACAACAGGTATAGCTATCTAGTGGTTTATTAGCCTAAGATTCATCATTCTTGACAAATCCTCAAGTTTCCCTTCCAATATCTTTGTGATGTTCTTACTCATTATAGACCTCAAAATGGAGGTAGCAAAATGGGAAATGCCTATGATTTTCCTCAAAGTCCTGAGCCTATATGGTTTTCTTCTGACGCTCTAATCTTCCAAATAAATCAACACCTCTAGAAATAGCCCTTCCAAAATACCCCTAGCTGGAAAAAAGGAAAAGTACAATATGGTTTCTTGCAGCATTTCTAATTCTTACATTTTGATTGCCAGTTGTGAAAAGATATTTTCTTCTTCAAGTCACAGCTTTTGGAAAAATAATTATTCCTATATATTTGGATTCTAAGTATAGCCAAGGAAGTTAAAAATTTGTTCTTTCCCTTAAACCAAAGCACAAGCTACACAAATCTCATGACTTCCAGTAACAATCTCCCGGCAGTTTGATGAGATTTTCCACTTCTTTGCAATGCTATAATTTCAAACCTCACCTTCCCTCTTCAGCATGAGACAAAGTTCTTTTAAACTAAGTATTGTACCTGACAGAATCTGAATGGGCCAATTCAGGTTTTGAAAATCAGAGTTCAGAAAACATTAGTCACAAATCCAGTTTTATCTATGAATCTGCATGCATAAGGGATTTCTGCAACTATTTCTTCATATCCTATTTATGCTTCTGGAATGCTGCCTACAAATAGATTGGGAAATGTCCCACCCACCTCTGCCTGAACAATCAGGTACCCAACCTTTGAGGTAAGCATCCATATTAAATGGGAACTTGGCACAGAAGAAGCAACACAGCACAAACACTCCCACAGAGAGGACATCATTTACCTATGAAATTAGGTGCAAGAGAAGTGTCAGAGTTGAGAGATACAGGAGAGCCCTTCGAAGGAAACCCCAAGGAAGGAAAGTAACCTGGAAAGACAGAATACACCAGCAAATCAAGCCTGAGAGAAGGCACCAAGAGACAGCCTTTCCAATGCTGACAACAGTTTGCAGTCCAGAAAATATCTCATACACAAAATTCATGTAATCTACCACCTTGTTCCTTAAACCATGCTCCGTCTCTTCTACCATGCACATTTTACAAATTTAGTCTTTACACTAATACAAGTGTTAACATTTCCATAAACTAAGCCTATGTAAAACAACCCACAGCCTAATTGTCACTGGTATTCAGGTAATTGTGTTTGCACTTTCAACTGCATGACCTCATCTGACGGAAACCAGTAGACTGAGACTGACTGAAGGACTGGGGCAAAATTGTCCTGGTTCTTTCAATATTCTCATAGCAAGAAGCAGCTATTTTCAGCTAGCACCATAGCACTTCATTTCTGGTCCCCAGAAAGACTATCATCACTGCCATGGCATTCCCATGATTCCATTTAGTTAGAGTCAGGGTTTGACACATAAATCAGATGCGAAACACTCTCTGACTAAGGATAGCACTGACTCCCAACATTTCTCCACTCAGTCCCCCAAGCAATTTTACTGTTATTTTAAAAATAAATCCCTAAGACAACTACTTTGAGATTACAGAGTAACACTGGCAGTTTTCCCTTTACCCCTCAGTGTATCTTAAATTCCTGCCTCTGAAATTAATTCTCTCTCCTCTACAATATGCAGCTACAATAGGTCTTGCCACAAAGACATGTAGTAAACATGTGTTGGAGGTGGTGATAGAAAGGATAACTGTCACTATTTCTACTATCATCTGTCTGCTGTCTCTGATAATGTATTGTTCATTTGACTCTCTCTTCCACAGGGATTTCATACTCAGCAGCCACTGACAGGTCAACCTCTGGCTGTTGTGTAAGGCTCTGAATTTTACATTTCTTTCCTCTAAAGAGAGGAATCCTAAACAGCAGGTCCAAAATGCACAGCCTGACAACTGAGATTTCCTTAATAAAGTCTGCTAAGTCCAGGAATGATGGTTTCAGAAAAAAAGATGGAAAAAAATCCCCACAAACTGTGGATGGCCTTTGCATGATAATAACAATAAAGTACATGATATGCTACTCGAGTAGTGAAATAGTTTTGTTCAAATGAGACCACCTTGTTGCCCTCGGTGTCACATCACCTTTCAATCATTACCGGCACAAAATCTGCATTTTTAATCTGCACAAGTTTATATGAATGTTATCAAGGTATCTAGGTATGTCCTTACTAAGCTCTCATGAACCACATCATGCTGTCCCAAAACTAAAAAAGGCAAACTAGAAATAATTCAGAAGAAAAAAGTTAATTCCCTTAAAAAGCAATGCTTTTCAGGCTTGTAAAGTCTGAAAATTCTTGAAGTATCTGATAGAAGATTCTCATCAGTTCCTTTTCAGAAACACCCTAATCATTCTTCACACTGCTAACAGCTAAAACCTCTTCTCTATAAATAGCTGCACTGATGCAACTTTTCCAAATCTGTGGTAATTTTTGTTCTTTTTGAATCCCCTTCTCTCCCTCACTAAAGCAAGTCCAATTTCTCCCCATTCCTTCCATTGGACAGAAAACACGAGTCAGTCGCCCGCTACAGGGAGCAGTCAAACAGAGCTCTCAATGGCTGAGCTCTGCCTCCGGTTCCCCAGGAAGCAGGATTTCTTTCCTCCTGTCAGAGATAATGTTCATTGCTTTCACAGGAATTCAAACCCTTTGTGAAATTAGTTCAAAACTCTCAGATTAAAAGTGCTGTTAGAAGAGATTTATTGAGAGCATGGGAGGAAGAGGATTAAGGAAAGAAAAGGAAGATGGAGCACCTGAATGGGGATGAATAACTCACTCTTTACCACACCACACTCAACTCTTCTACTTCACTACTCCACTAACTCTCGACAGAAATCCAACACTGCAATTATTCAGCACCCAAATTTCAGTCCCCCACTTCTGTTACTTTCAAGACAACTAGAGGGACTTTGATTGTTCTATTCTTCTCATTGAATCTGGGTTAAAATTCAAGAAGTTGCAAAAGACTGAAGATGTACTTGCAGGGGGGAATAGTACGGAGGTGATTAGCATGACCAGCATAGTCCTAATTACCTTAGAACACACATCTGAAACCTAAACAAATACTTTTAATTTCATGTTGTGCTAATTTCAGCAAAACTGAATTCACCCCTGTGATCTGAAAAGGCAAACACACTTGCATTCAAAGCAATACTATTTTCTCCTCTACATTTCAAATGTTAAAATCACTATTGATTTCCCAAAGCAATTCACATACTTGAAAACCAAGTCTTACTAAGTTCTTTAATAAAGTCAGCCTTTCTTTTGAAAACAGGAAAACAAAAGTTGAATTACTTTTATTTTTTTAACAGACAAAAATTAACAGGGTATATGATCCTGCAGAATCAGGAAATTCTGGAATACATTAGCTTGCCACATGCCCGCAAATGTTTTATTGAATTTAAAGACATTAGAGAAAATAGCTCCAAATACACTTTCTATCTAGAGTTGTATGTCTTAATCTTTCAGGATGGAGTGCAGATCTTTCTACATAATAATGTAAGGCAGTCTCAATTATAAATCTGTTACAGTCCCTAACTGCTGCCTCTCAACACGGAAGACTCTTCTAGTCGGGTGCTTCAGTAACATAGGGACATGGACATAGAGAAAAAAGCAGGCTGTTTCTCAACATGTTAACTTTGTGAACTACCAAAAGAAGAGTAAGCCTTACTTAACTGGACAAGAGACTGCACAATAACCTCAGAATATGGGACGATGTGATTTTTAGCATCATGCAAATTACATAGGAAGTATACAGTAAAAATGCCATGCACACCACAATTCACACGTTATCAATCATTAAGTATTGACTGAGCAGTACCTTGTGGAGGGACTGGCTGTTGATATCCTGGCATCGGCCCATTATAAGCTCCATACTGCGACTGAGGAACCCCTGGCAATGACTGTCCTCCATAGGCAGGCTGCTGGTATCCCGGATATCCAGGCTGAGGTTGCCCGTAAGGAGGCCCCGTGTGAGCTTGCTGGTTTACACTCATTGTATTCACATCCCCAAACTAAACTCACCTGCAAAAAGGGGGGGAAAAATTACTTTTAGCAGATATAAAACCAAACCGGTCAGCTTCCCTAATGTTTTCAAATAACTGAGAGATCCTAAGATACTTGGGAAACTGAAACATTAACAGTAACCTACTCTTGCCTAGTAATTTTTTCAAGTAAGATAAATGCTTTACAAGAGCTATTTAAAACAGTATTTTCAGGAACTATGTTTTCTAATCAACTTAGTTAGAGTTTCATCCTGACTAGACCTGTGATCATCACCTTAGATGGAAATACCATCATTTGCCATTCCATAGTAGATTATTATCAAGTTTCCCGAGAAACCTGATAATGTACTTCCATCTCACAGAATCAGAGCAACAGAAAACAGATTTCATTATACAGATGAGTGAATCCTTAACATAACACTTCAATAACACTGAACAAGTTCAGCTGGTATTTCTGTGTTAATTTACTTGATCACGTCTCCTTGTTACAAGCAGTATGCTTCACCATCCACAAAGGCAGCTGCTTCAAGTGTTTGATAGAATCTAGAACAGGACCAGCACTGGGGGCTATAGCCTTTTTCTTTTTTTAGCAATAGATGATTTAAAGTCCTTGCTATGTACATACACTTCAGAAAACAAAGATATTCCAAAAGCAAAATGTTCACCTAGGAAAGGTGTTCAAAACGGAAAATGATTACAGGGAAAGATGGCACTAAAGGAGTTATAGCAAAGTGTAAGACCTGAAACAGTGTCAAGAGACAGGAGAGACATTTCTTAGCAAACTTTCACAAGAAATCTTGCTTAACAGACAGATTCTCAATTCCCCTAACTGTATAAAGAGACCGACTAGCTTTATAACAAGAAAAGCAGAACTGTTATTTTAAGTCCCCAAACCAAGAAGGCAATTCTCACAACAGCAAGCTTCTTTGGACACTCCATGTCACTGTTATCCTCTTCAGCTAAGACTACCTACACTAACACTAAATAAACGTGTTTAGGGCTATTAAATTACTTACTAAAAACCATCAATTTATATAAAAATGTGAAGTAAAGGCTGTTGCCCTCATATTTTTCTCCAAATCCTATGATAAACTTGTGAAACTTAGATACAAAGCAAATCTTAACACAGAAGAGACAGAGGTACAATAGCCACCAGCCATCTGAAGCAAAGCCTGACCAGGAATCTGTAGCTTAACTCAATTAGGTAACAAATCCCCAAGCTGGTTTGCCTACACTCTCATTAGCACGTGCCAAACAATGCCAAGGTTGGTTCTTGACAATCCCAAAAATATTATGTCGAAGAATTATTTCAGCAATTGACATGACAATTGTACAGCAAAGCTACTGAAAGAACTACAGCTCTGTAAGAATCATCCACATGAAGAAATTCTTTCATACATACAATAAAGGGAAGAAACATATATCACGATAGAGAGATTTAATATTTACAGAACAAAGCTAGCACAAAACATAAAAACTACATTTAACCTCCTGTAGCTAGAAACACGACAAATGGCAATACTAAGATTACTAATACTTACTCTGAAATTAGATTTTAAACTTTCATGAAAGGAAATAAATGAAGTTTTACGTTTTTATTTTCCAGGTTGTAAAAAGGCAAAGACAGGGCTTTTGTTTAGAAAAAGATCTCCTCTTATATATTTAAAGGTAATCTGCTCTTCAAAGTTAACATGTCATTTGCAACAGCTTACAAGAGCATGGCAGAATTTTTCATCAGCCTGCAGTGGTTTTAAACATGATTGCTCTTTCGCTGACACATTTCTAACATGTAATCTCTAAAAGTTCTGGTTTCCCACACTACCTTTGACTTAATTCGGCAAAACAGTCTAACCTGAGCAGCCAGGTGGCCAGGAAGTCTGGACTTTGGGACCTGTTCCCTTCCCAAGTTCCCTGAAAGGTTAACCTCTTACTGCCCAGGCAGGCAATCAGTGCCACCACACTGCAATCAATCACAGACCTACTCTCAGCCACCCCCTGTTCCGTACAAACAGTAAAGCAAGAGAGTGCCTCCTGCAAAGGTGGGAGTACAGGGAAGAAAGAACACATCGAGAGGACTCCTCTACCTGCACATCTTGGAACATCTGGGCAGGGCTTTCTGACAAGGAAGGAGGGCTGTGTTCTCTTCTTCCTACCCCTGCTTATTGATTGCACAAGAGGAGCCTGGCTTCTAGTCACTGCTCCTGCAAACAGGTCTCTCCTCCAGGAAGAGCTGCAGAGTAGCAACATTACACAGGATAGCTCCTGACCTATAACCATTAAGACACTTCTTACAAGTTAGACTTACAAAAATCCCTGAACAGATCTATTGTTTGTACCAGGAATTACTATAGGGCAGATCAATCTTTCATGCTTTTTCTCCTTTTTGCCTAAAGCACGATGGGACAAGAACTCGAGCATGTCCCTTGCAAACCACTTCTGACTTACTGCTGTGAGTGTATACTCAGTAAGTGATCTTACCTGATGATCTTTTACTATTCCCTTTTCAGCCTTCCCTCCCTGGCATGAATATCAGTATTTCCTACCTGAGCAGGTGATACGTGTTAGCTTGTTGATCTCTCCACAATACTAAAACCGAGAGGTAAGCTGATTTAATGCACATCTTACAGAGAAAAAGAGTTTTGAGATAATCTCCTACACTTTAGTGGAAAAAGTAGCTACACAAACAAGAAGGTTCTAACTCAGTCTGTCAACTGAAAGGTAGATACACGTCAGACCTTTAGCTAGCCTATGTGCCAGGCAACATGGGTTGTGGCACACTTGCTCATCACTGATGTGAAATACCATAGGGCAGGACCAAGAGTACCTGCTTCTGAGAAGGTGGAAGACAGTTGTCACTGAGTGAGTCCATTTTCCCTCCTCCCCAGTACAAGTTATTTGTATCAAACATTCATTTTGTTTCCACTCAAAAAACACCTCTGTGTAAATTAGAACCACTTAGAATCACTTGAAGAGATATGGAGAAAGGGAGAATTTCATGCTGTGTCTTATGACAGGAAGAATGGCTGGGGTGTGGAGAAGGACAGAAATAATACATATACCCGATAGGGAGAAATGGAAATAACAGGCCATTTCACTGGACAAAAATGCTGAAGATATTCCTTTGCACATAGTAACACATTGCCAAAACTAAGCCAAACATAATACTGACACATGGTGTTGAACATCATATTACTACTCTGCAGCTATGATATAAAGCTCAAATAAGCAGGACTGATCCAAGAGAAAAAATCCTATGACAAGTGGTCATTACCATAAAGAACAATTTTCCTGCAAAGCAGGAAGCAGTCACTCTATACTAGTTTCTATTCCTCTGTATAAAGGCAGTTGACCATGAAGTTTTGGTCAACACAGTTACAACGCTACAATTACACCAGAAGGCTGTTGAACAAGACAGACAACCAGTGAAGATCAGCAATAAACTGACAGGAGGAAAATACACAGGAATAATGCGGGGAGTGCAGAATATCTAAATTTTTAGATTCAAGCTTACTTAGTATCCAAACAAATCAGACAGCAGTGAAGTTTTTATGACAGGCTTTAAAAAAACCTAGTGATTCATATGAGCTCGTTTCAATGAGCAAATCTCCCAAATCACTGAAAACTTCATATTCATCAATTTTTAAAGTCTGCATTCACTATTAACCCCCTTTTGAAACTGAAAAGCTTGGTCTCATCAGTTCTTGTTCACTTTCTAAAGGAAAGGCATACACCAAAATTACTTTCCTTCAGAAAGATGCTAGTGCCTTTTTTACTGGTCCCTGAGAAAGAAAAGGCTTGTTTATCTCAACTTCTGAGAAGACTGATACTTTAAAAAAAACAAACCCCAAACCTACAACAACAAAAAAGTCCCACACGCAAGCCAAGACAACCACATGGCCACCTATGTTATCCTGAAACTAAAGGACATCTATCTATTTAATTTAAGCCAAAAATCAAGAGATTTCCAAAAGATGGGATAGAAGGAGAGCACCAGTAATTCAGAATACTGCCTACAGTGCTTTTAATGTTTCTGTTCTACAACTTTCTGAAAGCAGCAAGGTTTTGCTATTATTACAAAGACCTAGACTCTGGAACTAAGAACACTCTTCGGAAAGGGAAATGTCCTTGCTTTTGTTTCATTCACAGCTTGACTAGGTCTTCTACGAGCACTCATGGAACACTAGGTTCTTTTCAGATATAAAAAATTCCTGTTCTTTTTTTTCTTCTATAGAAAATCCTGGAAAAGAAACTCATGTCCTAGAAGTCAGAAACTGCCAACTACTTCGTAAGCCCGCAGGCCGTTGTAACAAATGCCTCCCACATATTTCTCCAAATCAACCCAAATGGCAATACTGGAGTCAACTCCAATCTGGGTGCAATATGTGGCACTTTCCCTTCCCGCCTGTGCAGATTCTCAACTTCTTACACCACAGGTAACATTTTCTTCATCTATGCATTTTGAGTTACTGTCAGAAACATTTAACAGTTCATGAAAAGTATAAGACACAGTTCTCAAAGGGAATCTAAAGTGTGATCACTTCTATATTCTTCTAAAGAAGGGCCACACTAAACCTTGTCTTGTTAGGCTGATTCATCATCCTGGGCAAGGTACAATAGAGTATACAACTTACAAGAGTGAAAGCGATTAAAACCTGAATACAAAAAACCCCAGCTGAGTCTTGACCTAACCTTAAGACTACCACTATTTCCAGCCCCTGCTATCACTACCAGATTTCTACTTCAACAACGTCTTGTATTTTGTTGATTCAAGTCTCCTGGTGGGACTGATTGATGTCTCTTATCACTGTAATCAAGCTCTAGGAAAAGATTTGAAAAACGCTCTGTTATGAGCATGGCTTCTGAAGAGCAACCCCATGGAGGCAAAAGTCACTGACAATACAGCATCAACAAAACCACAGTGAAAGATTTCTCTGTTTCTTAGCTACCTCCACATATATGAGGATACATATGTTATAATAAGAGCAGTAATCTGAATAATTTCTGTGAATCTGGCACAAGCATAATTGATTACAAGAAGTTCCATGAGCAGTTTCAAATTTAGGGAAGATGCCAGAAGGCAGAAAGGAAGAATGGGAAAATACAGAATAAGACTAAAAAATAAGTTTTCTTCACATACATTGTAACACTGGCCATCTCTGTTCTCAGACTTCCTCCACCCAAATATACATTACATAATTTCCAACACTTCCAAGAAACAAAAAAGGTCAGAATTAGCTTTTCCTAATACCTACTGCCAGTTTATGCTGTCTTTTAGCGCTTTCTATGTTACCAATGAATTTTGCTGACTATATAAAAACAAGCTCTATCTCCACAATTTATTCCTAACACAGCTTTTCAAACCTAAAGAACAAGAAACATCCACCTTCTCTCTGCTACAGAGACGTTGCTGTTGATTATTGCCGGTGACTCTTTGTACCTTGCCCTTCCTTAGCCAACCATCAATTCTTCCTCTGATTTTTGACCCTCCTTCTGATAATAAGTGTTACAGGAAGATAACAGAGTCCTATCATAGAAGGAAAAAACATTCAAAAAGATACAAGCACCAAACCACTCATCAAAGAAATAATCCTTTAAATAGTTGTTCACTGCTCTAAATCAGCTTTCAGCCCTGAAATGAGAACCTGGAGTGTCACAGCATATTAAGAAGCAATTATATATTCTTTATATTGATGTTCACTTCACAGTCTGTCCACAGCAATAAAAGAATCCTGAATGACACAGCTTCAAGCCAAAGAGGGTAGTTCCATTAGCAAGAACCAGTTCCACAAAAAATATGGATAGAAATGTTTATGTTTTCACAGAGTGTATATATGTGATTAAAAGTAAGTCTCCTTTAAAGAGGGAAGCTTGGAAGTGTTAGGCTACATATATTTCTATCCATCCCATAACTGGAACACCTACTCTAGGAGAAGGTTGCGGCAAAGAAAAAAACAATGTTAAGCCAGAGTTCCCTAAATTTACTCAGGCAAACTTGACATTAATAAAGAGTAAAGACTTTAGTACAAAATCAGTAGTCACCGCCCATTCCAGTGATGTGATTTTACAACTTTTTGTTGTAAAAAACAAAAATAATTTGCATGTTATGCCTTAGATGGTGATTTCTGGCCAACCTTTCTCACAACATTTGGTAAAGTTGACTACAGAATCCTGTAACAGAAATGGATCTCAAAGGATTTTTAAGAAATTATCACATTAATAGCTAACAACCGAGTACCAAACAGAAAAAATCGGTATTTTCAATGACAGTACAAACATTAATTCCTGTGGATAACTTCTGCAATAGGTGTAAGCATATTCTATAACTTCTGCAATAGGTGTAAGCTCATGTCCCAGCAACCACTTTTATTAGCCAGTAAGTTTAAAAAAGAACTTCAACTACAGCCCAGTTTGGATGGTTTTGCAGTCTCTCTCAGAGCTCAGTACATTTCGAAACAAAAACCAAAAAACCAAACCAAAAACCCAAACCAAAACAAACAAAAAAAACCCTAAAGGAAACTAAGCTTCACTGAACTCCATCAAAAGCATCAAACCAAACAAAATAAATTAAGTACATTTAAAGCACCATCTACATGGAAAGCAAGAGTCCTATCTTGCATAACCACCTTTTCGAGACTACACTTGTATTTCGATCATGCCATCCCTTTTACTTTCCTTCCTTTTTTCCAAGCCACAGACAAGCAACCATTAAGTTTTACTACCAAATCCAACCAATCTCAGCCGCCAGATCTCCGCAAGGGATGACCATCCTTTACAAAAGTCGAATGAATGAAAGCTTGAACAGCACAGCACAAGCGCCAGGGGAAGGATCCGGGGATTACAGGAGATTAGGGAGGTTGCAGAGGGGGGTATCTGACTCGCGGCGCACCCCGGCCGAAAAGAAGCACTCGGTTCTCCGTGCCGGACCGGCGGCCCGACTCGCAGCCGCCGCGTGTCGCCGCACCACACCGGGACAC
>VZTR01033262.1:56705-84262 GCA_013400775.1 Chaetops frenatus | reverse complement strand
CACTTCCCTTCCCTTCCCTTCCCTTCCCTTCCCTTCCCTTCCCTTCCCTGTCCTTTTACATTGGTGGGCCTCTAATTTGTTGTTCCCTCATAAGGTGTTCACAAGGATGGCTTAAATTATTGGCTTTTTTCAAATTGGAATTAACTCAAAATGTACAGCAAATAGATTAATTTGAAACTGTTTTCTAGTGCAAAGTATTCAACTGGCTGTAACAAAATAAAGTACATGAACATATTGGAAATGGGGTGCGATCCCATTTTTCTACAGACTAAAAGGATGCATAGCTGTAGTTTAAACAGTTTCTCCAAGCAACAGATCAATTCTAAACCTCAGTCCAGCTGACACAAAGGGGTATAAAAGCAGCTGTATCTTCACATGCTGGATCCAGCTACCACAGAGCTTCTGTGCCATTCAATAATTCGCTGTGGGTTATGGGTTCACGGACACACCTAGGGAAAGATGCAGGAATTGAGTACCTATGGACAGTCTCTTGGGTCACACATAACTAGGCATGAGCCTGCAGTGTGCCCTGACAGCCCAGAAGGCCAACAGCATCCTCAAAAGAGGAGTAGCTCTGGGGTCCTCAGTGCAGGAAAGATGTGGGCCTCCCAGGGTCTGGAGGATCTAGGTGACCCAAGGGATGGAACACCTCTCCTGTGAAGACAGGCTGAGAGAGCTGGGATTGTTCAGCCTGGAGAAGAAAAGGCTCTGGGGAGACCTCATTGTGGCCTTCCAGTACCTAAAGGGAACTTGTAAAAAAGAGGGAGAGATATGTTTTAGATGGATAGGTAGTGATAGGATAAAGGGGATTATCTTAAACTAGAAGAGGAGAGATTTAGATTAGATGTAGTGAGGCACTGGAACAGGTTGCCCAGAGAAGTTGTGGGTGTCCTATCCCTGGAAATATTCAAGGCCAGGTTGGATGGGGCTCTGAGCAACCTGGTCTAGTGGAAAGTGTCCCTCCCTGTTGCAGGGGGGTTGGAACAAGATGATCTTTAAGATGCCTCCCAACCATTTTATGATTCTATGATAACTAATTTTGTGTTCAAGTAAACGTACAGAGCCAAACCAGCTGTGCCTGCCTTGGGATCAGAATATTGCTTCTTCCAGCAGTGCCAGTGAATATTGAGGCAAAAGCACAAATTTAAGTAACACAAACAAGATTGAAATACTACCATTAACATTATCTGATTATATGGTTCCAGATCTGTAACTGCAAATGCCTATTCCTTTCATCTTAGACTTGCCTACAAGAGCACATACTGACTCATTTGTTCCACCCAATCAATCATTTCAGTATCCAGGTGCAAAAATTGCCTAATGTGAATCTGAAGGCTACCATACTGATGTGTATTTGAAAGGCCTACCATTAATAATTCATCTCATAAAAACAGATACTATAAGAGTAGCGAGTGAGACCAAAAAATAAACAAAAGAAAACTTTTAAGTGTCTGGGGAGTCTTTGGTGAGAAAGAATAGATGATTTTTCAATGAGGGTTGTATTAAAGCATCACACTGTAACAAGTAAGCTGAAAGAAAAGCAGACATGGATATGCTCAGCAGGCAGATACACAGCACGATCAAACATCAACAGAGGGCATGAATCATTCTGCAGAAATTAGAAAGGATATCGAGAACTACAGAAACAAAGAGGGAAATAAAGACTAAAGAGTACAAAAAGCAAAGGATAATCTTAATTTCGTTCTTAGTTACAGCAATGTCCATTTAAGTGAAATCAGTTGAACTACTGTGGATTCATATTGGCTTGTTGTGATTCCTAATGAATTTTCTATCTCTTATCTAAGAAAGAAGGTAAAGTCTAGTGGGAGTTTACACTACCCCTCAACAAAATAAAGCTGATTTGGTATAGCTCAGTAGCTGTGGTGCAAATGACAATGCAACACAAGAAATCTTGGACCAGAAACAGTCATCAGGAAAGAAAGAAAACAAACATAAACACAGGAAACAAAAAGGATCCATAGATGGCAAGATTTTTATCTCAGGAAGGCTGAGGGAAAGTACGTGGTCTTTAGATGTAGCTGTAGCTGATGAGAAGGTTCACCCATTCTGAGAAGAGAGTAAGAGAGAATAATACCATCAGGTTCCTGGAGCATTTCTTTGCAGTAAGGATATGTGCATCAAAGGCTTCTGAAACAAAACAAACTGCAAAATACCTAGTCTGAGAAAAGTTGTAAGGACTAATGCCATTAGTCAACCGAAGTAGAAACGAACATGAAATTATATTATGGAAATAATTTTTATGAAGATGAACAGGACAGTTTTAAGATGATGCAAGTGCATGCAAACCTGCCTTTAGGGATGCTGCTACAAAACAAGATTTATTCAATGAGGGGGAAACACGATTACTTTCTATAAAAAGCAAGGAAGGCACTTCTACCTCCATCACAAGTACAAGTAATAATGACAAAATAGAGGAAACTGAGTCTTTACAGCTGGTACTGAAAGTAGAGGCAAAGGACCTTGGCATATTAGTGCATCACAAATTATAAGACAGCAAAATTATGAATCTCTGAAAAAAAAAAGCTAAACAGGCAAATATAAACAAATGAGCCTCAGGCAGACATGTCCAACAGAGATAGGAAGGCATTGATGTTACTGTCTAATGCACAAGGGGGAATTCACTGGAAATACCATACTCACAGAATCAGCCACTTTCAAGGAAAATAAATGTAAGATAGAGCAGCCATAGAAAAGGAGGGGAGGAGAGAAGGCTTCTTTCACCTTGCAAAATATCAAAAGAGTTGACTGCAATCTACAAATAGATGTTGAGCAAATACCAGGAACACTATTCAAATATAGGTGACAGCATTGACAGCATAGAACAACTAACCAGGGAGGTTCAGCAATGACTTTCCAATCTAGAAGAAGAATTGAAAGCCTTTTGAGTCAGTTTATGGACTGGAGTAAACAATATGGCCTCTGAAAACTACAGAGGATTGGCCCTGATAGCTCAAGAGACTCCTTTCAGTTGACTGGTTTGTACAAATACTCTGCAGCACTGTTAGGGGAATTGTTAGGGGAAGCAGTAACACAGGACTGTATTGGTTCTAAAACAAAAAATTGTTTTGTTGTTTAAGAGCAGTTCATCACAACCTCCTTTTTAGCTCTTTCCCACGTACTCCCACTTTTTCCTGTATGGTTCCCTGCTGATAATTCACTGTTTCTACTGTCTCCTCTGCAAGATATCCTTGCTGCTTGTTTGCCATGTTACTGATCCCTGTGACACACAGCCTGGCTGCTCTGTGCCATTCTCCTTTGCTCATGTGACATTATTCCTGCAGGAGGTGCCAGCTTTAACCCAAATAGGTCTGATGGCTTCCAGATTTGTGAGCACCTTCTCTTCCTCTCCCCTTTTCAGTGGGCAGTCAGTTCTTTATCTGTTTTCACAAATGTTTACTGTCACACCTAAAAAAGCACTGCTGGTGGCCTGGTCTGTAGCAGTCACTAATGCTGGTTTTGGAGTGCCTCAAGCTGCTTTGGGAGTGCTTCTGGACATATTTTATGGTCTGTTGGCACTTAGGCAGGTGCCACACTTGGCTGCTAGTGAGGGAGCGCATGCTGTGGCACCAGTGGAACTTTCCAAGGACCTGGGAGAATCTCTTAATGAGAAGTTGCAGTGAAACCATACATGCTCCATCTATACCTGGTGCATTAAATGTACCTGGGACCATTCTCTGGCACTTATGCCAGCTGCTACAGAGTGTAAGGAAGCCCAGCAATTAACGTTTTCTATTCTTCCAAGCAAAATGGCCAAATGTCCACAGGCAGTGGTTCTGGGAATGGTCTGTTCTAGTGCCTGAATTGTGCCTGGGAATTGTTCTGGACAGCAATAGCTGATCTGAGATAAGTATGTGCCAAGGATCATTTCAAGAGTTTAATGCTACAGTAGTTGTGGTCCAGAGCTCAGGTTCATTCGCTGGCATTATTCAGCCTGCTGCTGGCTAGAACTATGGAATACATCTGTGGAGGCTGAGCCTGGTTTCTGATGTACATTCATACCTACAAGATGACTACAAAGATGTTGCAAGGCACAGGAAGGTCGGTGTACCAAAGTGCCCTAGATCCTTCAGGTGAATGGGGTACTTCTCTAATCCATATTTGTGGCTGATCCTGTCCTTGCTGCTGCAGAACAACAGTGCTTATCCTCCTCAGACTATTGCTGAGAGGCTGCCTTTGGTTTAGTGAGTGCTGTCTTTTGGTGCAGTAACCCACTCGTGCAATATTATGAATGCCGTGTCCAATATTTTTTGCAAACAAAAGTGACCCTCATTCTATTGAAATAATAGTAGATATATCTTCTTCTAATTTGCCCTCTCAGCATAAATACTGTGAAGGCATATTATATTTAAGACTGTTGCTGTTCAACAATTAGTAGCAGCTGAAAAGAGCCTTCTGCTTTGAGAAGGGTTTATATTCAGGGCTTGCAAATGCCCACAGCCCCTTAGAGTGCAATATCAGCACAGAGTGTGAAGGCTGGAAGCACCCTGTCCTGGAGGACTGAAGCCATGTCTCTGGATAACTCTGTCCTGTGTTCAAAGGTCTTTCCCTCCTTCTGTCCCAGTTCAGCACCTTGTACTTGTAAAAAGACATTTTGGTTGCTAGATTTGCTTATGAGCTCCAATTCCATTAGGTTTAGATTCTAAAATCTTTTATAGCACAGGAGCCAGGCTAAGCCTCTAGAAAAAGGACTTACATGGGACACGTATAAGAATGTTTCTTCTGAACATGTAGTTGCTTTTCTTACAGCTCCTACATGTGGAACTTGGTACAAATATTTGACAAATATATCTGTTTCTTCTGAATCCTTGCTTCATATAAAAAATGCTTGATATCCTGCTGCTTACTCTTTTGAGGGTAAAATGCTTACCAGGTACTTTTAGTATCTATTCTAGTACATGTGGCATTATTCTTTGCCATTGATAATACATTTCAATCACTTTTCAGCTAATCTACCATCAAGTAACAAATAGCTATGGAGATAAAGCCTCTTTTTATCAACCTTTAGCTAGAAACTTGCTCCCAGCAATGAGACCGGTGCTAAATTTTTTGCTTAGAAAAGAAAGTGGATTGTTTGAGGTTGTTTTCCTCTTCCCTCTCTTGTATTATCACATCAAAAACCTCATTTTAAGGCACTTCATTTCAGTAAGAGAAAACCAACAGATGGAGAACACAAGTAATCCCTGATTGTTTGTGTTTGTTTTATATCAGCTTGTATCCCCTGGTAAAAGTCAGAATTAAATCTAGTGCATCTAAGAATTTGTTCTCTCGTTTCTGCACCAGTACACTCTAGGCAGTAAAATATTTCACAGTAGTCTGGCATGTACTTAACCAATTGACCAGCATCCCCTTCCGCTACCAGCTCTCATTGCTAAACCCCTTGCCCAGAAGCCACCCAAGTCTGTCCTGCCACTTAAGATGTGTCTTTTCACCACTCTCCCTTGCTGTATCCATCCCAGAAAGTGTATGCTCTCTTCCCTCTTTCTTTATATAAAGACTCCCTAATTAAGCTTCACCATGGATATCCTGTGAAGTAGGTCTGCAGAGACACTGGACCTAGAGGCCAGTCTTCTGGTGTCACCTCTTAAGGAATACGTTTCATCAGGAAGTTCTGGAACTAACTTCCTGTGTAGTTGTAATGCTTGAGTGTAATTACAACAGATTAAAGTAATTATTCTCCTGTAAAATAGCTTCCAATAAAAACGTGGCACTGACATGAGGATGTGATGTTATTTGCTACTTAATAGATAAGGCATAGGAAAAGTATCTTACTGGATCTCTGCATTCAGGTGGGCAACTGAGCTAAAGGAAGACTGTTGGAAAATGTCCTGGTTTCCAAGCTCCTGCCTTTTATGCCTCACAGTCTGGGTGTTTTCTCCAAGGTCACACAAAAAAATCATCCAGGTCTTCTGAATCGCACTCCAGCCATCTACACACTGTAGCCATTTCCTCGCTCTAGCCACAAGGGTATCCTTCCTGCACAAAAAAGAGTAGACCCTGGCCTTAGATGAAAACCAAACTGGTCCAATAACCAAAATTATCTGAATACACATCCTCAGAAAGAAGAAGAGATGGAGGGTGTTTGTTTCTGTTTTTGCATCTAGCAACTGCTCTGTGGTTCAGCTGAGCAGGAAGTTCTAGGAGGAGCAAACCCACATGCTCGTTGGCTCTTGCTTGAGTCACTCCATTTTGGTAATGCTTTATACCACAACAAGTCATTTCTTACCTCTCCATGAGGACCCTGTGACAGGATTACATTTCACATAAGGCTGGGAATGAAATTTAAACACTGCCAGGTTGTATGGAGTGTTGAATCCCATGGCATTGCAGCTTCTAGGGGAAGGGGACAGCTGTGTGTTGAGAGATGCAATCAGAGAGAGGGAGGGCTTTGGGTGGGAAGATGAACTGTATTCAGTATACAACTCTGACTTGAACTGAGCTTGCTAGGTTTCTGCTGGAAAGATTGTGGGAGACTGGGGAAAGACTGATAATGTAATTTGTCTTCCTAATAGGCTGAGCTCTCCCAATGAGAGGAAGTGGGAGGTGGCTTGGGGAGGTAAGGGTGGATGGATGACATGAACCTACACTGCAAACTACTTCTATTTACCCACAGCCTATTTCCTTATGAAGAAGCGGTGCTGGCCAGCAAGGAGAGTGATTGCAAAGTTTCAAGACAGGTTCCCTGGGCTGTACTGAGGCAAGATGTGAAGCCACTGAGTTACTATCAGGATTACTCTATTCTTAGCATCCCAGCATGTGTTCAGCCCCCACATACCACTAACCTAAATATAGTCCCTACTGAAGGACACATGCTGCCAAGTTGCATCTGACCCCCTCCTCTCTTGCATTCTGTTCCTGAAAGCTAGGCTAAATTCCCCAAGCACATCCAACAGTCAGCATGTCTTTTTGTCTGCCTAGGGCTGTACAAGGAAACTTGTACTGTACTGTTGAAGCCTGATCTCAGCCCTGACCTTCCTGGCTTCTCCTAGCATTAACCTTCCTTTCAACACCTTTTCTTATTCCTTTCCTTCTCAGTTGTTNTTTTTTGTCTCAGCTGCCTCTGTCCTTTCTCTTCTGTCTGACTGGATATGATCAATGGCAGGAAGCAGGCAAAGTAATGAAAGAAAAGGTGTATATATGTGCAGGCACATAGGTACTTCAGACATCCAAACCTCTCTGACAAGAGCTCTTTTGTTGCTACAGAACTCCTGCTGAGAGGACAGGGAGATGGACAATTTTCTGAGTAAATGTATTCCAGTTTTTCACACTGGTTTATATTTCCAGTAACATAAATCCGTAAGACTCTGAAATTGGGATTTCCTAACCCCATCTGAAATCTAAACAAGACATACCTTGACAAGAGTATGCCATGGGGGAGTGTGTCCACTGAGGCACGAAGTGGAAAGTCTAACAGTCAGTTACAAGAGGCTCACAGAATTTGTGGGGCTCCTCACACAAAAGGAGAGGTCAGTCCTCAGCAGTATGTGCTAGAAGGTCAGACAGTGCAATCCCCCAGGGGCAGGTCTGGGGCCAACCCTGACCACTTGTCAGTCTGTCAGTGCTGCTTCTCATTTGCACAAGAAAGCTCTGCAGGTATGTGTTACAGAAAGCAGAGAGGTTTTCTCTTTGAAACACCACTTTTCCCAACTTTTCCCACCTCTTCAGAACAGCTGGTGGTTGACACCTTCCAAGCTTTCTGCAGCTTAAGCAGAAGCTCTCTGTTAGTGACACTTCATGTAGCTCACCGGGTGCCCAGGAGAGGGCATCTTTTGGACATGGGGAGCAAGTGGCTGATCCTAAGGGCAGCCTAACCTTCAGGATGGGCAGGGAGCTTTTGGACTGGGCAGCCACCCTGGCCTGGGGCCTCAAAGGCTCAGTGCTGCCCTCACTGTACTCAAGATGTGCAGGTATGGATTGTCATTAAAGTCTCTACAGCACAGAGCTGGCAGTCATATAAAAACTGGCAGGCTCATTTTGGTCTCTGTCCAGAGGCTCTGCAGCCTCCAGCACACTGCACCCTGCTGTTGTGGCTGTGGATTAAGTTCTATCCTGTCATTCTTTCTCTGAACAATCCTCTTCTGTGTTTAACCCCTTTGCCTTCCTCCCTGGCAAATGCACTGGAGTAGAGGTTTTGGTATAAAAATGAAGCTGTGGATAGTTCGTTTCCCTCTGATCCCAGGAATCAAATTCATAAACTTCCAAGGAGGGTTTATAAATCTGTGGAAGACTGAGCCAGACACATGCTATTTTCAGACTCTATAGGTCACTTCCTGTGCTGGAAAAGACCTGGTCCTGTTTTCCCAGAAAGGAATGGAGATGTGGAAAAGTCCCTCCTGGATTGTAGAGCACTGAAGTACCAATAGTTGCTTTAGTGTGTGTGCTTTTTGTCAGTCCAGTAAAATTTGAGCACAGGCCAAGCCAGACCCAAAATCCTCACTAACCATGAGAAAAATGCATTGCCTCCTCATGATCATCAGCCCACATGGCCTGCTTCCATCCCACCAGCCTTCTCTGGTATAAAGGTACTTGAAACATCATCAGGCAGTGTTGGGAGCACAGCCTGATTCTTCCTGCCTGGGAACCCCAGACAGTTGCCTGCAAAGACTTGCAGTACTGAGGGACTAGAGAACTGCAGGAAGCTTACTGTTGCTGTTCTAGCTGGTCACCAACCTACATCCTAGGTTTCAGTGAGCAGGGAGGAATACCATGGGATATAAGGAATGCTCTGAGCATATGTTGACAGCCTTTAACATCCAGTTTCCTCGCTTCACAACTGGGAGAGATACTCAGCAAGTATGTGCTCATCCAGTGCTAAGCACCAAGTACTTGGCTATGGAGCAGCAGTTGGCCTTTTGGGGAATACTGGGAAACCCTCCTTTTAAGCTCTTTTCAACTTCCCAAGTCTTTTCATCAGCTGCTGTGTCAGTAGGCAGCACTGGAAAATGTGTCTGGTTTACCTTCTCAGTTAACAGCTGCATCTGGAGGAAGTATCAGGAAGCAGCATTTATTCTGTAATAGTGGTTCTTCAGCAGTAGTTCATTACAGACCTACACATGCTCATTCCAGGCTTATATTAACAAGGAGGCAGATAAAGGACTAAAATGACAGGGGCTGATGAATGTGGCAGCTGGGATGAGACAGTCCCTATTTTAAGCATGCAGGCAAGATTTGGGGTCAAGTTGGAAAGGCTGCAGAGTGATAAGGTACCAGTGAACACAAAAACAACTTGAAGCATAGCCCTCCTCTTTCCATCTTCTTCCCCAACACCTCTCAGTCCTTCTGACAGGCTGACCTGGGAGGAGTGTTGTTCTTGTCTGCTCAGCACAGGCCAGCAGGGTCGACCCCAAGGCACTCACACACCTATGGGTGCAGGGGGCCTGGGCCCTAAGACCAGCCAATCATGCCATGGGACTTCCTTAGGGCTCCAGCTCTCTCCTCTCCTGCTCCCCTGCTGCTCCTGCAAGAACAATGACAGGGCAGCTATTCTCCCACATTCACTTCTCTTTCCTGAAGCTGCCATGGGAGTGTGAGCAAAGTAGCTTAATATGTTATAGATGAGCCTGGTGGCTCAAGCAGCAAGGCTGTGAGATATGGGCAAAGGTGCCCTGTTGAGTATTAATTCTCTGCAGGGATCTGACACAGTCTGTTCATTGCACCCTCGGTTAAACAGCTCTGCACTAATTTGTCTTTCACTTAACTGCAAGATCTGAAGAAATATTCTAGAAGAGTCTACGAATAGAGTGTAATACTACCTTGGTCCTGACTTGCTCTGACCCAGTGATTTTACCTGGCTAGTCTTTTATATGCAAAAGGAGTACATTATGGGTGCCAAGCTGTCCTACAAGACTGTCCCCATTGCTTGTCTATGTGGGAGAGGTCTGTGGTTTTTAGCTGAGTGGGCATTTGGTTTGCTTGCTTGCTTGCCCTAGAAGAAAGGCTAGGCTGAGTTGGTAAGAAGTTTAACTGGTGGGCAATGGAATGAAAGAGAGAGGAAACCCTTGGTGCAAGATGGCAATGAGAGGCCAGATCTAGGAGCTTGCCTGGAACCAGTGACTCCAACTCCCTTCTCAGATATAGCAACGCATATCTTGCACAATTCCTGTTAAGGCTAAAGATTTATTCCAAGTTTACACTTGTGTAACAGGACACCATATGGCCTGATGCAGATGTCCAGAAATACACTGACCAAAGCCATTGGAGCAGGAATGCTTAACAACAGAACATGCCTCAGAACAGCCACCTCTCCCCAGTGTCAGCTTCCCTGAGAATGGTACTTGCAGAGGCTCTGCATGAGTCAGGGATCATACCAAGGAAGTACAGTAGGGGCATGCAGAAAGACACATGGTCATGTGCAGGCATAGTCTGTTCCCTCTCTGAAACACAGACTCCCTAACCAACTTAGAAAACAGGGAACAAGAGGAGAAGAGCATGTAGATATTCTTGAGTCTTTCATCTGGACTAAAGAACTTGAACTGGGTTAGTGATTCGGTCAGGCCTATGCTCAGCAGAGTGATTCTTGGAATTAACAGTAACACAGAGACCAAAAGGCACAGCGAGGGCTCATCCAAGAGGATTAGTGCTCCACTCTGTCAGCACAGTAGTCTTAGGCCTTATTTTATTTTGTGAGCAATAGAGGGGCCAGGAAGAGACAAGCAACTGAATTAAATAGCTGCTGTTCTTCCCTTCATCCCTATCCTCTCTCCTGCTTTTTCAGATTCGAAAGAGAAGCAAAGCGTGCCGTGGAGGCCTGTGGGAAAATGATGTTCTAGTATCTATCAATGGGAAGTCATGTGCTGGCCTGTCCCACGCTAGTGCCATGCAGATCATCGATTCCTCCAATGGCATGCTCAACATCCGCGTGAAAAGGTAACCCGCCCCCAAGTGCCAGTGCTGTGACAGTGCAGGCACCAGGGCGTTTTCATCCAGCGCAGCACCTATCCACATCCAGCAGAAAAAAGGCAGGCAGGAAACCTTTGGTTTCACCGTACTACAAGGTGTACTAGGACTTACCCATGTCCTAACATGGCTAACATGTGGCTATCTCAATGTTTTGCTTTGTCTTACAGTGGGCTATTGTAGTCCAACAGTCTGTATACTGACTTCCACAAAGATCAGAGGTGTGTTGCTAAGCCCCCTTTTTATGGGAAGAAATATCTGTGCCAGTCTCTAGTTCAGGAGAATACTGGAGATCAGGCTCAAATTTAAGGACAAAAAATAGTCCCAGTAATGTTCCTTGTCCTCCCTGTGCTAAGTTAACCCAGTGCGTCAGTGCAGGCTGGATGTGGCCCAAGCTATAAATGAATAATCCTATAAAGGTGAAGGCAGCAAAGCTGTGTGAGGTCCTAGCTAGTCCACACTACTGCCTAAACAGAAGCCACTCTCAGAAAATCAGGCCCTGGTGAAGGGAGCTGGGAGATGTGATTTTCTACAGTCCTGAAAAGATAGAGAGCACTGTGAGCAGTGGGGAGGGACAGCCACCCTGCTTGGTGTCATCTGTAAAGCAAAAGCAGAGGTGGGCAGTGCTCAGACAAGGGAAGCCTGAACATGTAGGATCTTCCCCTTGGCTTTAGAGAAAGTGCCGGTGCCTTCTGATGTGCTCACACTGTACCCTAGCTGTGATTAAGTGGGATGAGTAAGTTCCATACAAGGTGTCCAGAATAGCTCCTGGTCCCTTGCCAAGGCCTTATCTCACACCATCGGAGCCTATTTGCAGCCAACAGGTGCCTGGGCAAATTCTAATGGGTCAAAATCAGCACACTTTGAATTAACAAAGTGACAAAGGCAGGCTTCTCTCAGCCCTCTGGGTGGAGCCAACACTGGATGGTTTGGAAATAATGTAATCGGCTGGCTTCATTTGGAGTAGAGAACAAATCATCAAATGTTGCTTTCTTGATCTATTTCCACTTCATATTTACATTCCCAGAGAAAACACCAATCATTCCTGTTCAGAAAGGAGAGGTAGCTGGATGACGCTGGAGTATGTGTACTTCAGAAAAATAGGAAGGGAGAGACACTGACCTGACAGTACAGAACAAGAGAAACTGGCTTACAAGCAGTAATGCTCCTCAGTTACCTCGCCAAGTGTCTAAAGAAAAGGAAGGACTGTTCTGTTTTGCCTGTGGAATGTTGAGGTTGCTCCCCAGTGAAATTTCATAATGGCAAATATTATTAAAAAAAAGTAACTGCCAGAGAAATTCTCCCACTCTTATCTTCCACAAAGGTTTGCATTTGACATAAATTTTTCACAGTTTAGAACTGGGATCCAAGTCATGAGTTCCACAGCTTTACAGAGGCAATGCTGTCTGCCTGGCTTCATGGTATGCATGTTCAGAAGGCAAATACTCAGGACTCCTTTATAGCTCTTGTAAGCCCTGGTAACTCTGACAAGAGAAGGAACAAGTTCCCAGCTCCATCTGTGTGAGCTGGAGTCAAACTGCCACTGAAATCCAGATTCATTCTTGAGAAGAGGGAAGACAGAGTGGGCTCTTTTCCTGTCAGCACAGCCAATTCTCCTTCTCTCTGGAAGCCAGCAGTAGGGTTGACTGCCCCAGTCTGCCCTGCACCTACTCCAGTTATCCTTCCAGATGTCTTAGAGGTTTAAAGTTGCTATGTCTAAGCCAAAGGCAAATGCCACCATGGATTGGGCTGGTCAGCATGACTGCATATGGTCATCAAGACCCAGGCACTGGTAGTTAGCTTCTGAAACAGTCTCACAGTGAGCAGGCTAAATAGGAGTGGTCTCCTACCACCAGATACCAGAGGCCTATTCCCAAAAAAACCCTTGGGCCTTTATATCCTAAGTATTTGCTATTTACTCCCATGTAGAGGTCAGAGAAAACAAATAGCACTGACTTCTTTGGAGCCCAGTCTGAACTAAAGCAGTTTGGGGGTGCCGGGATCTGCAGAGCTGACACAGTCTCAGCTGAAGGAGCAGCTGAGTGCAGTGTGATAGCTGAGCACCAGCCATTCTCTGCTGACAAGCCACAGGTTGAGGGGTAGATCTCACTGTCCTGTGGAATGCTTGCTATGCAGGAATTCATCTGTCCAGGAGAAATGCCTGGGAAGCTAAATAGGATTGGTAGATCTTTTATGGTTTTAGGGCATTCTGATTTTTGAGTGTTTAACACCTGGTTTCCATAGAGTTGTGAAGCAGAAAATCAGAATGAGAGCATGTAGCTGATGTCAGAGACAAGTCTGTCCTTGGCATCTACACTTCAGGTGTCTGTACCAGCTGAAAAACACCTGTAACACTGTCTCAATCCATGCCAGGCTTTCCTTCCAGCTTAGCCACACAAACCAGACCTCACTCACTTTTCCTTCTCCACACAGGATAGTTGGTGGGGACCAGACTGGCCCATGGCTCCAGCGTTCCCCTTCTCCAGGGCAGCGAATGCTCTCTCCACCATCCCTGCTGAGCCCTCCGGCACAGTTACTCAGCTCTGAACCAGCAGCAGCCCCAGCCACCACACAGCCCTCACAGCCACGGAGGTCACAGAGGCACCTGGAGAGCCTCACATCCCCGCCGGACAGCGAGGCCTACTACGGTGAGACAGACAGCGATGCTGACAACGTGGCGCAGGAGAAGCACCGGCGGGCTCGCAAGAAGAGCCCGCGCTCCCCACCTGACAGCACCACAAGCAGGGCAGATGCACCTCAGGACGAGGTGTCCCTGTCTGAACAGAGTGGCTACGAGAGCATGCCGGAGGCTGCTGCACAGGGGGGAGCAGAGCTGGCCAGCTCCAGCGGGGTGGCCAAGAGGGAGATTGTCTGCCTGCCTGGCAGTCGCACAGACACTCCATTCTCAGACAGCGAGGGACAGCTGCGGCCACCATCAACAGAGGGACGGGAGCCTTCTCCAGAGGCGATGCTCCTGCCCCACGCCACCAAGGCTATCCGAGCAGAACGCCATCTCATCCCCATGGTGGGGCCAGTGGAACATCCGATTGATGAAGACCTCACCACCACGTATACAGAGAAAGCCAAGCAGGCCAGTAAGTCCTCTAAACTGCCATTCACCCATGCCTTTTCCTTGTGCTGGATCTCCTTCCAAAAGCCTCGTTCCTGCAAATGTCAGGTGGGTTAGCTCCTCTAGCTTGAAAAGGAGCAGAGTCAAATCAGACTTGCAGAAACCAGGGCTTCCTACTGCAGCTTTGGCACTGGGATCTACCTCACCCAAGGCATCCTAAAAAACAGATAAGAGAAAGGGTCTGGGGTTGGTGGTCTGGGAGTCACTCATAGAGGCTGCAGCCATACAACCAGATGTGCTCTAGTACCTCCATGTGCTGGAAAAAGGATGGACATCGTTGGTTTCTTCAACACTTTGGGCTAAGAAGACTCAGGTGTCATGATGTTGTCAGGAAAGGACTTGGAGGTTAAATTTCCCTGGCTTTCCAGAGATCTTATAGCAGCTCAGTTTGCTCCTTAGCTACCTGTGTGTTAAGCAGACAACACTCATTTCAGGAGGCTCCCAAGGAGCCCTTTGTTCAGTTCAGCTCTCCATGGGCACAGACGCATGCAGTATTACATAATAAAGGATGATGAGAGATAATTTGCAAACAGCATAGCCACAAAAGAGTCTTGTCAGTAACTGATTTATTTCTCTCACCCTGTTCAGCTCAGGGAGCGACTCTTCTACATCAACTTTCCTTGCAGGCACCCATTCCAGCAAGGGTGCCCATGTCTGGCAGCAGCTGGTGAGTTCAGGAAGAATTTATAACTTTTTAGGTGTTGGCAGCGGAGGGTTGCCAGCAAAGACAGGCAGGAGAAGGTAAATCAGCTCTTGAAACAGTTCCTTGTAGTGCCACCAGAGTAGTCAAGACATTTCCATGTGGAATAAAGTATTGAAAAGTGTAGTGTAGTATATGGGTGATGGACCTGAAGTGACCCTAATTGTGAATATCTTTCCTGGTTTCTGCTACACATGGAGTATTTCAAGCCCAAACATGAGGGCAGAACAAGGTGTTATCTGATTTCACAGGTTTTGTGACCTATCTAGTAATATTAAAAACAAAGTAATCATAAATTTATTATCATGTATGTACCTCAGTGTGCAGTATGATGGACTACTTTACATTTCTCTAGGCCTAGAAATAAAGCAGGTTTTTAAAAAGTGACTTAGCTGAGGGACAGAATGGAAAACAGAGACACAGAAAAGTTACTAGACTGAATCAGAAAGAAAAGTGGATTCTAACTTCTCATCCTCTGCTTCTAATGCTAGATATTTTACCCAGGCCAGAAAATACTGCAAGGCAATTATTAAACCTGTCTTTTCTCTTTTCCTTGGGCTAAATATTCTTTTATCTGTTCTGCATATGGAGTCCTACAGAGGTAATTTTCAAACCAAGGTGCTTCCTTCAGACAGGAATACTGCTCTTTCCAGTTTTAAGAGAGGCTAAGTTGGGTCCCTTATGTCTTGCTTTTCTGGGCAGTGCACCTGACCTGATACCTTGTTCTACTTCTTCCTAGTCTTTAGCTCCCATTTGCCTTAAGACAGGAAAGAAATCAGCAATTTCAGCCTCCCTAAAGATGAAGCTATTTTTTCCCGCTTTGAATAATGTACAAGCATGAGGTGAATGTTGAGAAAGGCATGTTCAGCTGCTCCCTGCAACCTGATAGTCCTAGCAGTGGAAGAGCAATTGCTTTACATCAAGACTTATTTCCATGGACAGCATCAGTACAGAGGGATCCCAGGAAAGCCACGTATTTAATTCAGAGCATTTCTGATGGCAAGATAATATCCCATGGCAGGAGATGATGCAACAATATTGCCAGCTGGATTTAGGGTTCCCAGAAGCACTGCAGACTGAGGTAATACGTAATTCTCCTATTACTCCTTCACAGCTCACCCTCTTTTTGGTTTATGTTTGGCCATGGGTGTCCTTCTGTAGGGGTTACTCTGCCAGAGATGGTAACTCACATGGTCTTTTCTTGGGTTAGGGATCTTGTCAGTAAATGAGAAGGCAAAATTCTACATCCTGATCATGCTGGAGCACAACAGCCATGAAAACAAAAGTCCAGTTCAGCAGTCAGTGACTGTGAAAGAAGGAAGCAGGTAAGGAAGAGGGATGGAAGGTGTTCATTATGTGGTGAACAGAGCTAAAGAACACCTATGCCTGGAATATATACACAGGTATAAACACAGCTGGAGGATGGGGGACTGCTGAGCTGCACTGGCTCCATGGGAGGCTGCTTGCAGAGAAGCTATGGACTGGCATGGGAGGACATGGTAGAGCATCTCTAGCCAGAAAGGTGTAGCCTGGGTGAGGATTTTGGGCTAGCACTGCTCCAAGTCCTACAGCTGCTTTAGGCTCCCATGGAGACAGCAGTGTTTAAAGTTCTGTTCCTCTGCCTTTCCTTAGCAATATCCGCAGCACAGTAGCCTACTCTGGGACACAGATGCTCCTGGGTTTTGCTAAACAGGAATGTGAAATCATGGTTTAGAAGTTAGGCAGGGTTTTAAAACCTGAGTTAGCTCCAGGAAGTGACGTGGACTATCAGCCATGAGAGCCTAAGTATTGATATATAGGGAGGAGACATTTAAGGACCATTGTGAATAACAAGCAGATGCCTTTTGAAGCACTATCTAAATATATTCCCAGTGCATCTGCTAACACACCCTCCTTGTCTTGCCATGGCCTTCTTCAATTCCCACCACTGCACCATAAGAATGTGAAAAACTGTTTTTTATTTTGTTGGGACTGTTCCCCAGATAGTTCCTTATCTTTTCTTACTAGAATGTAATACTTTGTCATGTCTGCTCTGATGTTTACTTCAATTTTGGGGGTATTTCCCTTGTCCTTTGTTTTAATTCTAACTTTTCACTGTCATTTTTTAAGTTCCAGAGACTGTCTCCCTTTTCTACCTGTCCCTGCACCTCAGGCAAACAGAATTGCAGATACATTATTTCTAGATGAGTATTTAGAAACTTCAAACCTCTATATGAATAACTGAAGTCCCAGAAAAAGAAGAGATACATAATAATTCTTTTGCACACCACCAAGAGCAGCAACTGACATTCTTCACTGCTCTACTGCCTTGCAAGCGTCTCAGTAAGACTGCTACTGCTGTCAGCTCTCGGGCTTCTGTAGCTTTGTTCTTTACTTCCTAGCCCTAGAACTTTTGTAGACTTTTGTCCTCACTGCATGTGCTCTAGAGCTCTGAGCGTTCCAGATCATAGGCAAGTGGACTCAGCTCCCCTGTCTCCCCTTTCCTGTATGATTTTCCTTTGTTTCTGATGGTGTTAGAAAATGTGATCTCTGCTGACTCTATATTGTTCTCAAGATCATCAATGAAATGAGGAAGGGCTTTCAATATTCCCTCACCATCTTTCCTAGTTGTACCAGGATGGGCAATCAGTCTTTATGCTCTGGTTGTTACTGAGGCATTTTCTCTTAATTTTCATCTGATGAACATTTCTCCAGTACATGTATTTTTTTGCGGTAACTCTACCAACACCTAGGAAGTACAACTGCTTTCCCTGCTTTTCCTTAGAGGATATAAATCATGTGGTAATTGCTGGAGGTGATGCTGCTGTTTGACACCTGCTTTGCATCACAGTAATATGGGAGCAAATGGAGCTCCCTTATTTACATTAAGCAAAGTTTTGACTCCAGGAGCAGAACACAGTGTGGTGGCAAGTACCAACAGCCCAAGATCAGGATGTGGCAGCTGCTGATGGTGCCACCTTATCATGTTCTGCATGTCATTAGCTGCTGAGCTGTGCTTTTTTCTTCCCCAGCAAAGACACAAGGTCTTAGAGCTCCTTAGAGAGCCAACAGCCCCTGCAGTGAGGTTTGGGCCTCTCTCCTTCCAAAGTTCCTGCTCTATTTGCACATTGGTATTGGCTCATTTTTTTCAGCCTGTGGGATAAACATGTGTCATCCCAGTTCTCCACAGGATACATGACTTGGATGTGCCTGTTCAAAATCCACTAAGAGTATTACTGGTGCAGACTGCTGGGGCACTGTGGGGAGCCAGGCATCACCCAAATGCTGGGGAACTTGCCCTACAAGTAAAAAACTTCAGTCTGCATCACTACCCGGTGGCTTCTATGCACCCTGGTGTTTTGCTCGGTGGGGTGAGGGAACAGCCAGCAAACAGGGACTCTGCTGTATTTTAAATGAACTATCCAACAGTCATGTTTGTGAACAGCCAGTATTTTGCCTAATCTGTAGAAACAAAACTATGAATTTGTTTCCTTCCCACTAAAACTGTAAATTGCTCTTTTTAGAGAGATAATTAATCCCTGGGGAAACTGTGGATCTTTAGGCCCTTGGTTTGTCATCACTGTAAAGGGCCAAGCTAAGTCCCTTCCTGAGGTGATTTATGTGCTACTTGCATAGTGCAGAGAAAAGGAAGAGATAGCAAGACAGAAAATACAAGTTAAAAAATCTAAATCAGTTTCAGGAGGTTAGCAGAAAGCAGGAGCTTGTGGCAGGGAGAATCAGACTACAGTTGTCACAAGTAATTGCAAGTGAGGTTTTTTGGTTCCCCATAGGTCCAGCAGTGTCCTTCTCTTTTCACCCCACCTTCAGAGGCTTGGGATCCATCTGCAGACAGGGTTGCTTCTTCTCAGCCACCTGTGCTCTCTGAGGTGCATTGTATTTTCATCCCAATCCTAAATAATCTCATAGGACAAAGGGCTCAGCCTTTCTCACTGGAAATACAAATTGCTAGCAGAGAATAGACATATCAGAACAGCAGTCTATTCCTAACTTGTTATCACACTGTGTCAGTGCAAGAAGTGCTTCAAAATATCTTAATTTAAACTTATCTGCTGGACTATTTTTAGTTCCTAGGATTCAAGAGCCTCTCCATGTATGGTAGAGGAAGGGAGGGAAAACTAGGTGGGGAAATTTCCTCCTCTGCTTTATATGGGCCTGGCTGCCTGTGCAGAGTCATCAAAGTTGCTGCATTCCATATCAGAAAAGGAAATCCTTCTTGTTTAAAGCGGATGTACAGCAGCATCACTTGAAAAGATAGGATGCTTATAAATAAGTGGCCTATTCATTGGCAGGTCATAGAGATTACCTCTTGTCAGACTGCAGTCACATTTCTCTGCAGAGAGGGTGAGTGCAGCAAGCCACCTCTCAGCCCGCTACAACTGGTATAGGCCACAGGAGCTGTGAAAAAGATTAAGTATCTGAATAGCAATTTTCACCACATTTTCTATTTGGCTTTCAGCTTTCACAGTTGTAACTCTAATGAACACAGTTATGTGATTGTTAGACTAACTTACTGGTTTTGTCATTCACTGCAGTCTAGAAGACCAAAAGACTTGGGAAGGTAGTCTACTACTACTACTACAGCCTATGTGCCTCAAAGTAAAATAGAAGAGCTTTCTGCTTAGACCAGGAGATTAAAATTAATTGCCTGAACTATTGATCTTACAAGAAATTTGCTCCTAACAGTATGAAGCCATGCTGAATCACCCTTGGCCCTTGCTACTCAATGAGCAGCCAGCCATTAGGAAAACAAGGACAACAGCTTCCATAGTTGAATTGCAGATGGAGAGACTGATCTCATTTCAGCACACATGAAATTTGAAATTGCATCCACTTGGGAAATCAGTTTCAATACACTGCAGTAGCAGTCTAGTTGTATGTGTTTGTTTAAGAAACCCCACTTAATAACTAACATTCAGCTTCAAATTCTCTGCCACTTGGAAGACATTTATTAAAGACTACAGTGAGAAAAACACCAGGCATCCACCTTTAGGCTTGAGTATGACATTTGATCTTATTCCTTCAGTTTATGTCCTTCTGTGGAAAGCAGAGGTGATATTTTCAGGCTGATATATTAACAGGGCAGAAGCCAGATTATAAACTACTGTTGTCTGTCTTGTCTTGTGTGGATGAATTTTTCCTTCTTTCTTGAGTCATCTCAAAATTGTCACGAGTAATTTGCCATCTTCCTCAAGTATTCTTACTGGAGACCTCCACCATCATTCCCTCAGGCATCACTCTTGTCCAGCATTTCAGTGAGGATGTTGTGGGCTGCAGCACTGGAAGTAAGGCTGATAGAGCTCTGCTCTGCTCCACCTTTGTACCTCACTGCAATCCTGCTGCCCCAGAGCCTGACAGAGACACGAATTTAGCTGAACATGTGTTAGCTCAAGATAAATCTAGCTGCAGATAATATTCTCTGTGAGGGGAAAGATCTTTAGCATTTGAAGATGTATGGAGGAAAACTATGTGATCTCTGAAATGAAAAGGTATATACTCTCATTTGTCCTAGTATTTCTACTATATTAGATATCATTTGAAGCATCTTTTTTTAAACTGTCAGTTACTCAGACATTACTTCTAATGTTATTATTGTCAGCACAGGGACTCTGACTCTGGGTCACAGTTCCTCAGACATGATCAGAGGTCATTCATCATCCTGCTGCTGGTGAAGCTGTGTCATAGTTCGCTTCTGAGCTGACACTCCCATGGTCCCTGCAGAGCCCCAGTTAATGATTTTTCAGACTATGTTGTCACATATGTTAAGTTAACATAGCCTGGCCTTGCACATGCACATCTACTCTGACTTAGGATGTGTAAGGCTGATGGGGAACAATGGGATTAAATCAAAAATTTGCCATTAGTTTAGATCACAAAAGTGATTAGAGCAATAATCACACTGGAACAACTATACATATAACCCCACAGCCTGTCTTAACCAAGCTGGTAGTTTTAGATTCCAGGGTTTTGAGATGTGAGTCGAAAGAAATTGTAATGCAAACAGACAACAGGAATCCCTTTCCCCATCCAGTTGTTTCTGTCAGTTCTGAAAGTGATATGGGACAAGTCTGCTCACAAGGTAGGGACAAGTCTGCCCAGGGACAACAATGAAATTGTTTTGAGACAAAGTGATAGTGATGGATGAGGGAGAGGCATAAAAAGGTGAGGCATAAAAGGACTTTGACAAGGAGTGATTAAACAACAGTCATTACTCAAGAGAAGTAGGAAAATTATAGCTAGGAAGGAGAAAGCTGTCAACCTGGCAAATACTTGTTCTTCAGTTTCACTTAAAGCCATTGTAGGAAGGGACATCAGTTTGCTGGGAAATGTGTAAAGCTTGACTGTCATCTGTATCTACCACTTATGTTAACTAAGAATCTTGCTCTTTGCTGAAGGAAACAAAAGCAGAAACAGGGACGAGGAGATTCAGCATATCTTGATATACTAACTGTACTGAAAGGACAAGGCTGACTCAGCTTCTCTGTAGAGGTCAAATGTAAGGAATTAATGAAAATTGTATCAGAATGGTCCTCATTCCTTGCCAAGTACTTGGAATTATGAGAAGGGTGTCAGGAAAAAGGACCAAGAATAAACCCTTCTAATAGACATAGCGTCTGAGGACCAGAAAAAAACCCAAACATTTAGCTTCAATTAGGTACATGAAGTAGTTCTTTTGTGCATATTTGCAGAAACCAAAATTAACAGTAAAATCAACATGGACTAATAAAAAGTAGAAGGAGTCTTTGGCCTGCTCAGTAAGAGAAGACCTCATGGCTGAAGGAATAATGTGAACACAGTATATATTGGTTTCTATAAGATACCTGATACAGTTCCACATGACTTTTCCAATGAGAGAAATATGGATGAGATAGGACTACCGTAAGGTGACCGCACAATTGGCTAAGAATAGAACAGAAAACATAACTATTAATGGTGCATGATGTCAGATGAGCTAACTGGCTAAGTTGGTAGTAGTGTTTCACTGGGCTTCTGAATCTAACAGGACTACCTCTATATTTTCATCCACGGAGCTTTAAACACTAACGTCAATCAAAGGTCCTCTCCACCTCAATGTTATATGACTGGCAAGGAGACAGATGATAAAAAATCCCAACCCTCCTCTCTTCTGTCAGTGGATCTTATCCTCTGGCTGCATCTAGACGGAACAAGCAGTATGTGCTGTGGGACACACCACAGCCCCCAAACTGCTATTATTCAGATCTGGAACCTAGCTGAGACACCTTGCAGCTTTTCTCTGGATTTTCTTCCCAGAGAAACCCAGGTGTGTGTGGGACACAGGGGAGGGAGGGGGGTTACCTGGACTGAGGAGCTCAAAATTGTTCCCAGGTACACCACTATCATATGCCTATCTGCTTTTTCAGATGCAAATTCCTGCTAGTGAATCTTTGTAAATGTGCCTTGTTTCTCTTGGGTGTTGTACCTAGCAAGCAGTAACAGGAAATAGCAATAGTACCATTCTCAGTGGGTGTCCTGGGGATTCAGTGGAGATTGCTGTGTATTAATTGGCAGATGACATAACACGTGGAAGGTATACAGTTGTCTTGTGAAAGGCTAGAATTTTTAATGTTGTAGGAGCTTGAATGGTTGCAGAAAAGGACTAAAATCAACTGTTTCATGAGACTATATGGCAAGTGCTAGGGGTTTAATCAAGTCCACATACTGAGATATACTTATCTGTACTACTGAAGTAGATGTTGGATAGACTGAAAGACAAAGAGATGATTAATCAATGGAATCCTGCTGTCAGACATCAAGCAATTTTCTAACGAGCAGAATTCGCAGATCCTGGCATCCTTTTAATTTATGTTTCGTATTTGGTGTCTCATTCTCTCATGTCCAGTAAATCCAAATCTGTCTGATGTCTGTCTCTCACATTCAAAATGAGAAAGAGTGTGTGTGTGTGTGTGTGTGTTCTTCAGTTTTTGATGCCTAATTAAGACTGCACTCAGGCTTCTTGCTTCCTATGGTGGGGTCTGTCTCCTCTGTTGAGCCTCCTATTTCCCTGTAAACTTGTAGGAGCATTGTATCTTTGTGATTTCAGACTTTTAAAATTAGCAAATGGACTCAAAAGCTATTAGCATGAAATGGGTAAGATCAAAAGATGTGCAGCACTGACTGCATAAACCTTTCATAGGAAATTGGGCTAAAACTGCAAAAGACAGATTCACTAGTGCATTCAAAGAAGCAGGTGTTATCCTGGCTTGGGAGAAGACTTTGTAGGGAATATCCAGGGCCCAGGTGTGAACTGTCAGCACACAAAAACTGGCCATGTGTGCTACCTTTTGCTCTGAGAACATTTTTCCATCCAGCTCAGAAAGAAAGGCAAACTGTGACCCAGCTGAGGGAGATTTTTTTGAATGAACAAGCTATTCAAGTCTCCAGCAGGATACCAGGAGACAGAGATATTGCAGCCATGCACAGTGATGTCTCCACATCCTCTCTTCCTAACAGAGCTCTCCAATAGCAGTATGGCTAAGAATGGTCAAAAATCTACAAAATGACTGGGCATGTTTTTTCCCCTGGGCTGTTAACTCACCTTCAGAAAAGCCTGATTTCTGTTTTTCCAAAACCAGGAGATTGCAGTGGGGCAGTGTCTCCCTGGCACACTTAAAATCACTGGCAATTTAAGAAGAAACACGTTTGACAAGTATTTAACTATTTAACCTATTTAGATACATGCTAAAGTGTTACAGACTTGAATAGAACTGTTGCACTTGTCTGTAGCATCCCATACTGGAGCTGAAGCCATATCTGGGTTTTATATTATGCACAGGTTATATGATGGAAGTGTGCAAATATCCAGGAATGAAAAATATTTCCTATCCCAAGAGTTTTACCTTTACTTTGAAAAGAATATATACTCCCCTGCTTAACTGTTTGCAATTTAAATACTGATCAAAGCTTTAAAGGTTGAAACTTTAAACAGCGAAATACTTAGAAGGTCAATATAGCCCTTCCAAATCTTATTTCGAAAGGACTTCAGGTATGTAAAGTATGAGATGTCTGTAGCCTCTAATGACTTACTGAGATATTTGCAACATTAGCCATGGAAAGATGACCTTGTCTAACATAAATAGCTGGAAGAACAAAATTCGAGGTGACCCCATCTGAAAAAACCAGTTGACAAGTAGCATTTCATCACAGAGGAACAGGTTCTTTATCTCTGGAAGCAGCAGAGTGCCTTATTTTCTATAGTAATGGCTTTTCTAGAATTTGATCTTGGTAATAAAATTTGTTTCCTAGAGAACATGAACAGTACCTGATATCATGTAAGTCTGCTTGTTCAGTAGCTTGTCTGGGCATACATTAAAATGCTTTCTTTTAATAAGGCCTGATCTTGAAAAGACTTATACTCTTTATACTTCTCTTTACTGTAATTAGTAACAAAAATCATTTCACTTCAGTGAAACTTAGTTAAGAGGAAAATCTTTGTAGGCTTTGCTTAATAGAAATTTTTTCTTTTTGTGGATTTTTTTCCAACAGAATTTGGTGTGTACATGAAATAAGTACTTCAGAAGTTAATAAAAAGCTCTCTATAGAAATTATTCACCACACCAACAGAATTTATGAGCGTTTTATAACCCTTCCTTTCACTGTTTTATCTATTACATTTGAATGGTCTTACTAGAAACAGAGCTGTATTTTCATTCTATGTACCAATATTACAAGGTTTCCCCAAAGAGACATACATATATACATACACATATATCCCTATATGTGTAAATATTCATCAGAGACTGAAGCACTTTCGTTGCTCTTGCTCTAAGAGCCTCTGTATGAGACATCAGAGGTCTCTCTACAGCTATGTTGCCTTGTGGGAGTTGTCTTCTTGGTGTGCAGTGATGGCTACTGGATTTCAGCATGCATGGTCAGACCTTCATTTCTCCAGACTCTCTAACACTGGAGATGATCTGCCAAGGCTGCAGAGTTGCTAAGGCTGGGGCTGCTGGCAGGGAGAATCACGAGAGACTGTCCCTTGGCCACAGCTCTGGGATTGTCTCACAGGAGCTATTGCCTGAGTACAGAAAACAGCAGTAAGACAGGACCTAGACAGAGTGTGAAGAGATGCTGAGCAGGCCACAACTGCAGAGATTTGCAAACTCCCAGCACCATCTATTCCCTTCCTTCCCATCCACTACAGTCCTCACTACCAGCATCTCATCTTTCAACACCTCTCAGTCTCCAGTGCTGGAGCTCTGAATGGTGCTGCCAAAACACCACTGCCTGGTTTCCAAACACTCTGTCACCCTCCCTGGGCACAGCCACGCTTTCAGTGTAGGTAACAGGCTCTGCTGGTTTAATTCAGCTAAACTTCACTGCAAGCATCCAGTATCCTAATGCTCCTCTGTTAAATGTTCCTGAGTCTTGTACACAACAGAAATCTGAATCATGGACTGGTTCTCCTCATATGGTTTCTCCAGACATAGAAGAAAATTGATATACATGGGAAATTAAAGCTTCTGCTCTCTCTTTTCTTCCTAATGTTTACCTGGAGCTGAGTGCTCTCTGAGAGTTTCAGGCAAGGAAAATTATTTTTCTCCTGTGCAGGTTTCATCTGCCTGTCCATGTTGGACATGCACACTGTGTTAATTTAATCTCTTTGAAGAGTTCTTTGGCTGGACATTGAGGCATTGGTAACACTAACTTGAAGCTTGCACCTCTCTAACCTGAAGCTTGCACCACAGAAGCTGCTATAATATAGAGTATATTTTCTTATTTTAAAATAAAAACGAGGAGTTTCTCCTTACAGGGAGTACAGGGTGGGGAAAAGAATAAGGGTGTTTAAGTGCCAGGTGACGATGTCCATCACACTGCTCAGTGATGAAGCTACAAAGACAAAAATAGAAAAAGTGACCTCATGGCTTTCAGCAGCAATGCCTACAAGACAAAAGAGAGGCTTTAAAAGGCTTGTGGACTGATAGCAAAGAGCTTGGACATCTCAGAGTTTTGGTTCTGCTCCAGAAGGGGTCTGCTTTGCTCCTCTCTCATTGCCTCTCTTTCTGTTTATGGGGAGTTGTGAATTAAACGGGCTTTGTGACATGCCCAGTTCTCCAGGTCTGGACTCTACTTTCTCAAGCTTGGATCAACCTTATGCAGGTACAAATGTCTTTTCTTTTCTTTTCTTTTCTTTTCTTTTCTTTTCTTTTCTTTTCTTTTCTTTTCTTTTCTTTTCTTTTCTTTTCTTTTCTTTTCTTTTCTTTTCTTTTCTTTTCTTTTCTTCTCTTCTCTTCTCTTCTCTTCTCTTCTCTTCTCTTCTCTTCTCTTCTCTTCTCTTCTCTTCTCTTCTCTTCTCTTCTCTTCTCTTCTCTTCTCTTCTCTTCCCCCTTTCTTCCTTCTTTCCTTTCCTCTCCTTTTTTTAGTCTACTCTCCTTACCCTATTCTTTTGCCTATTCTGATTTCATTCTTGCTCTTTACCTTCTACAAGTCATCTTAGGAGGATTTCTCTTCCTGTTTTTTTCTTAAACTGTTGTGGAAGATTGTAGCTTGAATAGCACGACCATTTTTCTGTTAGGAGGAGTGATGTGCTTAGTCGTGTGCTTTAGCCTTTGATGAGGAGAAAGACAGGAAGAAGAAAAGAGGGCGGTAAGAAGCAGGCCCTAGAGGGCCTCATTTGCCAGCTCCTTCAGAGCACAGGACAGTTGAGAGCAACTTTCTAGGGAAGTTATACATGGATCCTAATGCTGAGCCAGGACTACAAGCTGGTGGAGTTAAAGTCAAGACCATTATCTGTTACATTTTTTCTGACAGTATTTGCTAGCCCAGACTTTGGAGCTGGCACATCTATGGTAGTCTGCTGTCAGAAAGGCCTGTGTAGACATCACTTTGGATGGTGTAGCTCCCTAGCTGTTAGCTCCTCATTCTAGAAATCCTCCTGTGAGTCACTCAGGCCAGAGTTTACATATTCTGCACTTGACTAAGATTCTGTGGTGCTGCTCTTTCTCCTTGTAAATTTAGAAGCAAAATACCACCAGGTGAGATGTAGTAGCTTGTAGCAAGATTGTTTGTAGCAACTTCCCTTATTCTCTCCATTGCCAACAACGCCTAGGGACACAGGCATGCAGATATGTAAATGAAGTGAAGCAGACTTTCAGAGACTATCGTTTGTTTCCATCACGGACAGCAGGTCTTTGAGGGCAAGACTGTTACTGCCTTGAAGAACACAAAATCTAGACAAAAACCTGGACACTACTTCAGTCTTGGTTCAGCAAGGTGGAGTCATTCTGTAAGGAAAGTTTTGCAGAGAGTCTTCACTTTGCAAATGCAAGTACAAATAGTGAGCTATTTCAGCATTGCTTTTTGTGTTTCCAATTCTGGATGCAAAGGAGAGGAATGGACTGGGCATCCACATGAGGTGATCTCAAACCACAGAAGTCCCCTTGCTGAAATCCCAAAGCAGCAGCATGTGCTACGGAATGGCTGCAAACTTTGAGAGCTTTCTGGAAGGATGACTGCTTTGCAAATCAACACTTGATTTTCAGCATGGGGTGGGAGAGGGAAGCTCTTTCTGCTGTGGTTACACTGATGCAGTACAAAATGATGACACTTCCCACAACTGTGTAGCTGAGAAAGGTTTTGGGAGACTGCAGCCCTCAGGAAAACTGGTAAACTTCTTAACTAAGCTCCCTGTCCCTAACTGCAGCTGACTTTACCACATTAGTAGGTTCCCACTGAATGAATGCTTTGTGATAAAATGATCAGAAGTGAAATCCTGAGAGGATTAAGTAGCTTCCATCATCTCTTGAGCTAATCCTCTCCTCTCCTCTCCTCTCCTCTCCTCTCCTCTCCTCTCCTCTC
>VZTR01033262.1:31089-56559 GCA_013400775.1 Chaetops frenatus | reverse complement strand
CCCCTCCCCTCCCCTCCCCTTCCCCCTTCAGCAAAGCATAATTTCTGATGTCTTGGGAATGTCAGGGGTGGACAAGGTGGTTTTTTTGACAAATTATTAGATGTGTACAGTGGATGGTTGTTTCATCTGTACTATCATCTGAACTGGGAAATAGACAATGGTAAAGGGTGAAATGGAAGACATCACAAACTAGTTTGTGGTTTAGGTATGTGGGGCCTTTTTTTCTGTGCAAGGTTACTGCTGACTTCTGTCACTTCAACAGTGATTCAAGGCATGTCCATACTTTCCTTAGGGCAGACAAGTTTGGTTTTACTACTGAATCTTGTTCACCACCTGCTTCCCCTGCACACAAAGACAGAGTTCCTCCCTGGGACTTTACTGACCACAGAGCAGGTGGAAAATTATTATCCCACACTTTCATGCCAGTGTCCCAACAGGTGTTGTCTTTTCCAAGCAAGCCGGTCAAAGTGGATTTCCTTCTGGCCTGGCTGATCAGTTGTGGGGATCTGGGATTCTTGTTCAGGAGCAAATACTCTTCTTCCTTACCAGGCATGGGGCACAGGGAAGGGACTGCAGTAAGGGTGAAATCATGCTTCCTATGCCTCCTGCAGTGGCAGGGCTGCTCATGCAGAGCAGCAAACAGCCCTACACACAATGCTGCTGCACAACACTGACTGTAGCTGATATTGCAGGGCTCAGATCAGGAGCAGCCCTGCTGTGCCTGCAGAGCACCTCTCCTTTTGCACATGTGGAATCCTCTATATGGTAGGAGGAACATCTACTGAAAGCAGGGCTCCACCATCAGGGTGATAAATAAATGGTAAAAAATTCTGCAAGCAAGGGCATGCACTGTAAAAACTTCAGGAACTCTTGGCTACATGCTTCAGAAATAGGAACTCCCAGGTCTGATGAGGAAACTTAGACCAGCCATCAGAGTGGGAGGAGTTCCCTCCCCGCACCTGCATTGACTTCTATTGCATTTGCAGGGAAAAAGAAAGCTGCTCCTGATATTCTACCAACAGTTTATAAAGACACTATCATCAGCAAAGGTAGCAATGAAAAAGAAGGGCAAGGGGTGTATTTCCTTCTATGTGCACTAGAATGCCTATATCCATTTCACTGTCCACCCCTGCCCACCCAACCTTTTCTGATCTCTGAGACTGCCTCTTTCTCTTTCAGAGCTCCACCGCCACGAGAGCATCCAGGAGAAGAACGTGAAAGAAGCCAAAACCAAGTGCAGAACCATTGCATCCCTGCTGACAGATGCACCCAACCCCCACTCCAAGGGGGTGCTGATGTTTAAGAAACGCAGGCAGAGGGCTAAGAAGTATACACTGGTAAGCTTTGGCAGTGTTGATGAAGACCGCTCCTACGAGGAGGAAGACGGAGTGTTTCCAACTAGTGAATCTGAATTTGATGAGGAAGGTTTCTCTGATGCCCGAAGCCTAACTAATCACTCAGACTGGGACAACACTTACCTAGACATTGAAAAGTCCAAATCTGACTCTGAACAGAAGGAAGAGAAGCAAAAAGGTTTGAGTGAGGCCTCAGGTAAAGGAGCACGATTATTTGAGCAGCAGAGGGAACGGGCTGGGAAGTATACAGTTGAGAAAACTCCAGTGCAGAAGAGCCCAGAGCTTGCCCCAGCTGCCCAGCCAAAGCAGGGCACAGTGAACGGAGATATGCCTGTGCCAGAGAAGGCAGACAGCATGCCCCTCAGCATCCACCTGGAAGGTGTGCAAGTGCCCAGCAAGCAGCCAGCCACTGTCCCCACTCAGCTCCTGACTGCACCCAGCCCCACTTTCTTCCCGCCTCCCCCAAGCACCCCTGACCCCTTCTCTGCAAGTTCAACAAGCATGTTCAACAGGTCTGCACGGCCCTTTACTCCTGGCTTTGCTGGCCAACGTCCAGCAACCTCCTCTGTCATCTTTAGGCCATCTGCACCCAAAAAACCCACTGAAAGTCTAGGTGGGCAAAGCACGGTTGTTCCCCCTTTCTCACCTCTGGCTCCAGGAACACCTGCCAATGCACCAGTGCCAACACAGCGTGGTCCAGTCAGTTCCTCCACATCTCTGTATATTCCTGCACCAGGAAGACCAACATCACCACTGGAGTCACAGCCAAAAGGGGAAGGAAGCACTTCAGAGATCAAGCCTTCTGCCAACACTGCCCGGACATCCACCACCTCTATCTTTCTGTCAACTCCCTCAAAGCCAGGAGGGGATATGGTCTCTGCAGCATCCCAGCCACGAGTCCCTGGAACAGCCTCTTCTTCACTGTATATTAGTCCAGCACCATCACAGCACATGAGAAGTAGTTCCCCTGTGCCAAAACAGCCTTCTACTGCCATCACTCCAGCAATGCCACGACCTCCTTCGGAGCCCTTAACCTCCAGGGAACAGAGGATTGCTGTGCCAGCTCCTCGCACAGGCATCCTGCAGGAGGCTCGCCGACGGGGCAACAAGAAACCCATGTTCAGTAAGATTGAGGAGAAGAAGAAGAATTCACCCAACCCTGAGCTCCTGTCTCTGGTGCAGAACCTGGATGAGAAGCCAAAAGGTGACCACCCTGGGGCAGGCTTTGAGTCTGGGCCTGAGGAGGACTTCCTCAGCCTGGGTGCTGAGGCCTGCAACTTCATGCAGTCCTCAGGACGCAAGTTCAAGACCCCACCTCCAGTGGCTCCCAAGCCTCAGCAAGATGCTGGACTGGTAAATGGGGCCCAGGACATGCCTCAGCTTAAAGGCAAGGGGGCAGAGCTCTTTGCCAAACGCCAGAGCCGCATGGACAAATTTGTGGTGGAAACAACACCGAAGCCAGAGTACAAGCCTAGGACCCCCTCTCCATCCCCTTCTCTACCCTCATGCTGGAAATATTCACCCAACATCCGGGCTCCCCCTCCAATAGCTTACAACCCAATGCATTCCCCTTTCTATCCCCTGGCAGCCAGCAAATCTCAGGCTAGCAAAGCAGAGAGCAAAGTGAAAAAGGCACCTGGCCAGAAATCAGGGATCAAGGTCATTGATTTAATGCGCCACCAGCCCTATCAATTAAAGTCAGCCATGTTCTGTTTTGGGGATCCCCCAAGCCCCAGCACCCAGAATACTCCTGGTCAGCCAACCCCACAGGCTAGCTCATCCTTCATGGCAGCCAAGCAGGTCCCTGTGAAAATAGCCAAGACCCAGGAGATTCGTCGCTTCTCCACTCCAGCTCCCATGCCAGCCTCAAGCAGCCTGGCACCCACTGTGCTTGTGCCTCGCTCAGCCACCACGCTGGATGAGCCACTGTGGAGAACAGAAATGGCCTCTTCTGCCCCTGCTACACCAGCACTGTTCCAGGTGGAGCTCAGCCCCTCCCCTAAGCCATATCAGAGCTCCCCAGAGCCTGGACAGGTAGGACAGGGACCTTCTCCAAACTCAGCCTCTGCCTCTCGGTTTCAGGTGGCCAGGCCCAAATTCTCAGCAGCAAGAACAGGGATGCAGGCCAATGTGTGGAGGCCAAGTTTTGGCCACCACTGAGGCAGGCACCCCTCCCATCTGTGGCCCTGCAGAGACAGTGCTTGTTTTGTGTTTCATGTCAGCTCAGTACATTGGGATGAGTGACACAAAATGAAGAAAAAAACCCTCCAAAAATTACTCCCCTTCTGCTCTACCCCCTTCCCCAGCCTCCCCTTGGTCTTGGGATACTTCATGGAAAGGCTTACTGGCTGTGGCTACAGCAGGAGGAAGAATGTGGAGAGAGGGCATGTGTGTGGTACACAAAGACTGGGAACTCATACGCAGCAGCAAAACCCACCTCCAGACAGGGTGAATGGCAGAGGTTATTTCACATGGAGGCACACAGGAAGCAGTAGTTTTCCTTTCCCAAGGGCTTTGGAGTCACCCCTGCATGGAAGGAAACCAAGAGACAAGAGCTTTCCAGGAAGAAAGGATGAGAGGTGGGATTACAGAACAGAAGCCCCAGTTTTCCCACTAGACTGTTCTTCTCTGATCCTCCCAGTCTGTACATGTTCACCTGTGTGTGCATACACATGCACACAGCAACACTCAGCAGGGAGTGAAAGGACACGTGAGGCCTCACCTGGGACATTTCTCCCAAGCTTCCCTCTGTGGGGGCATGGAAAGAAGGCAAGAGAGCAGAGTGAGCAGTGGTGTTTGCCCTTGCACATGTGGGCAGTGTGCCCCGAGAGTGGCCATGTGTGCCTGTTCCTCCAGTCACCAGGGCTGGGGGCAAAAGGGAGAGTCATCCTAGCTGGTACTAAATACCACTATCAGCTCTGGAAGCAGTTTGCCAGAGAAGGGCTTTGAGGGGACTTGGTAGGGCTATCACCAGCTGTGGGAACTGCAGAAGGAAGTATCCATTTTTAAGGATACACAAAGTCAAAGCCAAGCTCAGGCAGTGTCTGCTTGGCACAAAGAAAGGCCCTGCAGCATCAGTCACAGTGAACAAGATATGGATACTGTAAGTAGAAAGGTGGATTGCATGGGAGGAGGTACATTTGGCTTTAAAAGTAGGCAAGACAAAATATGCATTTACACACCATCTTTTTGTTTAGTTTAGGATAAAAGTAAGGCTAGATTAAAAATGGGTCACAGCATAAAGCTTGCTGAAAGCTTTGTGATGAGGGGAAAATGGAGGGTCTTTACAGACATTCTCCGCATGGAAGTGGAGGTCAGGAAAACAGAAAGTCACAAGTAAAACTTAATACAAAATGACTTAGGTATTATTATGGGGCCTATTTGGTAAAAACTGAGGTGCTCTGAGAATCCCAGAGGATCTGCACTCACACACATATACAGAGTACAGTTTGCTGTGATGCTGGAGGAACAGTACTGGTTATTCCTTGAATGTCCCAGGCGAGCCTCCAACTTAATCCCTACACTACAGAATGCAGGAAGAAAGCACTGCCTTCCCAAGGAGGAATTCAGCATATTAGTAGGGACTGTGCAAGTGTGTGTATATGTTATCTGTACTCCAGTTCACACACCTGCTTTTTGCTTGTGGTCCTCCTTTGCCAGCAGCCACTTTTCCAGTGTGATCCCACAAGTACACCAAGAAAGCATTGTTCCTGAAACACTGGCTCCAAACACAGCTGATGCCCCAGCTGCAGGGAGGGGGTTTGCCACCTCTTTCTGGGTTAGGGTTGCCCAGCCTTTTGCTAAACCCTTAGGAATGTGTACAGGAGGCAGAATGAGGGTCTCACAGCCCTCTCTCCTTGAGACCAGTCTCCCTCTCATTAGACTTGCTCCTCTCCTTCAAGCAGTAGCTGTTCTCTGACTGGACTGAGCACAAACTTTGGATATACAGAAGAGTAGGTTCTGGGGGGAAAAAGGAATGCAAGTGGGTCTGAAGCAGTCTGTATGCAGTATAGCTAGTGTTGTTTCACACTACATCTAAGCCAACCTTCCTCTGCACAGCAGGAGCTTACAATGTGTAGCTTTTTCATGATAGCTGGGGATCTACATTTTCTTGGAAGCTCTAAAGTCTTTCTCCATGAACACCTGGAGATTTTTCATGTGTGCTTTCCTATGAAGAAAAAGAAGGCTGGAAAACCTAGCTAGCAGCTCTGATCCTGTACAAGCTTGGGAGGTAGAGAATGAGAGAAAAGGAGAAGTAATACACAATTCTGCCTTTGAATCCTTCACACTTTGGCTGGACTTTTTTGCAGGCCTGTGTTTGCAGTGCACATTCCTGGTGACCCTGAAACGTATAATAAGCATGCTGGAAGAGAGGAGGACAGAACTTACACCTTACTTGGCACACTGTCAACCATGGGAGAGGATTGTCAGAAAAGCCATGGGAATACCTTGAGTTAATGGACAAAGGTGTGGCTGAGTCAGAAGAGGTGCTCCATCTGGTTGTATGACATAGAAGCAGCCAACCTGAATTGATGGGGAGATTGCTTGTGTCCCTGGAAAGCCTCAAAGAGGACATCTTAGGAAAAATCATCACCACAGAGTTAATTCAGATCACCAGAAACCACTTAGCTTCAGTGAAGGGGAGCAGCCATGCTACAAAACCTATCTCAGAGGATTGCTTTCTCACACATCCTGTACTGCATTGCATTGCTAGTGTTTCTGAAAAAAAAAAACCCAAAAAACCCCAGAACTGTGTGCAAACTGAATCTCTGTGACTCTTCCCAAACATGGAGAGTGGAATCTTCTATTTTCTTTAGGAAAGCTGTATGAAGGAACTCAAGGAGTAGCAGTGCTCCAAAAGCTTTGTCTCTCATCTCCTTATGGAGTGTTTTCTGTCCCTGGCTAGTGATCTAAGCCATTAGCCTTAGACAGACAAGCTAGCCCAGGCTGAAAGCATTACTGAACTCAGGTGTAGAGAGGGGTTGTGTGGACCAGAGAAAGGGTGCTCAACATAATTCTGCAGTCAAGAAATAACCTCAGAACCTCAGAAAGTCTGAATCTTACTCCAGTATCCCTTTCCCTCAGGCCCCTAAAGTTAAGTGCTCTCAGGGCCTGAAAGTCTCAGGAAATTCATTTTGCCACTGGAAAAAATAGAGAAGTCTGGCCTTAGTATGTAAGGGAGATCGCATGGGTTTAGTATTTTGGTGATCCTGCTCCAGATTTCCAGGAGACAATGAATTCTGCTGAGGAGTGACTGCCAAACACAATTCAGAGCTAGATATCATGATCCAAGTGAGTGGAATAACTGCATTTGCCCCATCAGTTCTGATAATGTAATGGGCAGGAGATGAAAAAGTTAGGTTTGATTTGAGAACAAATATTAAATATAAGAGCAAGGAAAAGAACCAGGAGGCTGGGAATCCTGCATTTTACTTGCATTCTTGGTTCAAAGCTATGCTTAGAAGCAAAACCAAAGCGGTCTAATGGATTTCAGTCCCTCACAAACTTTTCTGGATCCTATGCTGACACAGGACTTGATCTGCAGAAGCAGAAGCTGTTGCAGATGAGGCCTAGAGTGCTTGTGGTGTATTTAGCTGCAAGTAGCATGAGATGAGAAATAATACTGAGATGCATCTGTTAAGTTGAAAAGAAGAAACCTGAACTACTGCTGGCTTTAAGCAGCTCTGCTAATGTCTGCTCATGAAAGTACTGTGGCTGGCCTGTTGGAGAGGTCACAGGTGATATTAGAAGGAATACTTTTGAAACATGTAAGCTTGTCTTGAGCCTCTCCAAATGTCTAATTCCTCAGCTGTTGAACAAGCACAGGCATAAACTGTTGTTTGAAAAGTTTTAGCTCCCACCTGCTAAGTTATAAGCTGCAGTGGTAGGCCAAACCCCAGTGTTCCCTTGTTAAGCATTTGAAGATGTCTTCATGGGCTCTGATTTAAAACTGCCTGTCATCCCTCCTCTCTAGCATGCTGCAGGCTACACATTGCAGCTATGGTAATTCAGGGGTTTTATCTTTGCTTCAGAAGTAACAGTCCCTTCCCTCTCAATATATGGGAACACTTAGCAGAGATAACCTCAAGATCCTGCAGCACCTGGGAGGAAGCATCTCAGAAGAGACTGGTGTGATGAGGAGTTACTGATACCAGACATGAGCACAGTGCAAGGCAAGATTGTTCCTTGTAAAGAATATGCTCCCTTTCTGCTATAATATACAGCACCCTCTACTAGACCCTTTTCCTAGAAGAGACTCAACAGTGCTCTGAAAATGGGAGCCCAGCAGCAATGCTCTGTCTGGTGAAAGATGTGATCCCAGATGAACAGAGCTGGCATCTTTGTTTATGGAAATACTGTTTTTCCTTCTCTGTTTTGTCTTTTTTTTTTTTTCCCAACTTACAATCACTTTCTATTTGTTTGTGCAGAAAAATAAACTTGTGATATGCACTTTACATTTGGCATTTTTTCACTTTCTTTGCTTGGCACCCAGGAGGAATTGCTATGTGTACAGCACATGCATTTAGCACTACCCAACAAACTGCTAAGGACAGGAGAATATAAGGAGTTCAAAAAAGGATGGCATGTCTCAGCAATAAAAACACCTAGGCTGGACTTAAAGCCTCTATACATTAAAAAACCCCATGCAAGCAAAAACTTAAGTCAGATCCAAAATTTTGGTACTACAGACTATAAAACATTCACTCACTGACAGATTGAAGAGATTTGTGGACCAGCCTGAGCTGGCCTGCCCCATCACTGCCCCTTAGCCTGTTCTAACCTAAACCCTACCCTCTGCTTGTAAATTCAGTATCAGTGGAAGTTGGTCAGCTCTGATACATCCGAACTTGCATTGAACAATTCAACTTAATATTAACCAAGATGTCAGAAAAACAAGTCAGTTAGAAAATCAAATATATCCCATTGTATTCTCAGGCTCCAAATCTAATCCTATCTCTAAGCTTAACACAATTCATGTTAAAGTCTACTCAGTTTCTGGGTCCTGAGAGGTTCATTGTGTTCTGTTTAGGACAATAGTTAGCAGGTTGCCTTTCCCAGACATATCTCATAGATAGCAATTCCTAAGCACTTCAAAAGACACTGGGATCAGCTGTAGTATTAGACTGTAGGCTCTGGACATTTGTCATTTTGTGGACATTTGTCAGATTAATTGCAAGGAAGGCTTCCTTATGCAGTGATCTGGAGGTAGGTCTTAGGACTATCCAGCCTATTTCTGATTGACTTGCCATCAGAAAACACAGAAAGGGGCAGCAGTGTTTGCTGATGCCAAACCTAAGCTTCTGTCCAATCAGAAGCACAGCTCCCAAAAAAGTAAGTATACAGATGCACAGGCTGAAGATTAGGACTGCATCTTGTTTTGCTTAATAAATCTGACATAGTAGGATTATGAGCTACTCCAGATGGTTTGACACATTGCAGGACGGTTGCTGTATCCAGGGCTCTTGATTAAATTCCCTGTTAACCTCTACAACCTTCTCAAGTGAGAGTCATTTCCTCTCAGAGCAGATCATGTCAGAAGGAGCCAGACAAACAGACTTTGAAAGGTGGAACAGGAGCCTGCCAAGCCAAGGATTACTAAACAGCCATGTAGCAGGCTAGGGATTAACTTGGCCTTCAGTACCCAGTTTAAAACCAGAAAATAGTATGGTGCCTGGTGGAGATATCTACCCCTAAACAATCATATCGGATGGAAGGAGAACGTGCAGCAAAGAGCACAGCTGGGAAGTATTGTGGCATATGGGAAAGACAAGGCTATTCCCCGACAGGACAGACCTAGAGCTTCAATGGCCACTAGATGTTGCCACTGTTCTTCTCTGAGTTACCTGGGGTTTTGACATTCACCTAATGTAGTGTTAAGCCTGGAGGGTTTAAAATCTTAGGAAGTCCTTTCTTCCTAATCTATCCTCTTTTGACGTTCACATATGGTGTTGCTCAGTCCCACATACCAGAGGAGAAGGTCAGGCTTATACCAGGCAGTTTTGGCAGCAAGGGGCTTGCTGCAGATTGAAGGGGATTCCTGAGTGGGAGCATGTGGATCATGCAGACAAACAGGCTGCCCAGCAAGTAACACACCACGGGAACGGCAGCTATTTCCACACACCCTCCAGCTCTGTGGTCAAATCTTACATATTTCTGTCCCAGTCCTATGTCTTATAATGCATTAAGTCCGCTTAGTAGCAGGGGAGAGCCTGGCATTTACAGTTTCTCCTATTTTGGTGCTACGAAGTACTGACAAGTCTCCCTGATGTCTGTGTAGATTGAAACAGGTGAAGAATACATGAAATCTTTTACAGTAACAAAAATCATATTTATTTCATCATTTTCATCATCCTCATCATAACAATAACCAGAAAAAAGCACCAAATCAAGAGTTTTGCAACTTTTTTTCAGAACAGAGTGAATCATGTTGGAATCTGCTGGTTTTGAGTATTTTCAACACAGATTAATCCTGGGCATCAGGGAAAAAGGAGAGCAAGGGCAAGGTTTAATTCTCCATCTTGGAAAAATTTAAGTGGTGAGGACTGATGCTGTTTTCCTGACTTCTACATGATCAAAATGTGCTCTGGAGACAGCCCTGTTGCTGATGCTTCTCTGAAGTACTCCTTATGTCCATCTAGCAGTGTAATAAGGCAGATATCATGTGCTACTCTTGAAACGAGTTTGTAGGCATCGACAACTTGAAGTTAGACCATTTGAAATTAGGTGTACAAGAATGCAATGCAAAAAGAAATTAATTTTGAAGATACGTGTCAGAGAAAGCAAAGCTTTGTTTAGGCTGTTCCTCAGGCCACTTAAACAAAAGGTATACTTGGAAAGAGGGAGGTGGTCACAGTGAGACAAAGACAGCTTCTTGCATGATTATAAACTCCCTGAAGTGCTGAAAAGTCCTACAGGCAGCACAGGTACTACCACACTGGCATTAATGGAAATTCCATGTACTTAAACAAGTTTTCAATTTAGCCACCAAACCTCACCACCCTCCAAGTAAACCCTTCCACCCTAAACAAAACTAAAACAGCTCAAGCTCAGCTTGTAGTGATTAAAAACCCTTAGCATTGACTAGCATGAGTGGGTAAGACTACAGTAAGATAACAGATATCTTCTTCTGAGTTCATTGCATTATTTATGGCAGGGATAGCAGGTTGGTACAATATTCCCAGTGCAAAAAAGCCATTGACCTGCTGAACCTGGCACTGTGGCAGGACACAAATGAAGTCTCTGCTTCCCAGAATTAATATTTATAGACTTGTGAATTAGACATTCTCATATCTCAGGAGAACCTGTGTATAGAAAGGAGAAAGGAGCTGGATTCAGTTCTCTGATGATGTAAATCACATTAATTTCTCAGATGATTATCAAAATGGAGCTAGAAACTTCTTAAATTTAGATGTAAGGCAAAGAGCTCTGATTTTAAGCAATAAAGCAGCACGTTTTATTTTTCCGTCCCTCCATATGGCACCACCTTGTGGCAGGCACTGTCTCCCCTGATGAATAGTGTTTAGAACACAGGAAATTTGAATAGGAGAGCAGCATCTCAAGGAGCACAACTGGATGTCACAGCAGACACTGGGCACTCTGGCCAAATGTCAAGCATGGTGCTAAACCAATGCAGGAGAATTAACACGGTGAGAAAAATACTTCTCCTTGTACAGTCTGCAGTGAGCAGAGCTTGGCAACACCAAGAGACCCACTCCTCTGTGGCCACCTGCATTTGTGCAGAGTGGGTGTGATGTGTGCACAGATGGTCAGCTGTGATGGTAGCATTTGACACCCTCCAGCTTTGTGCAGATGTAAATGCCTTCACCAGGCATGAAGCTCTGTGATGGTGCCCAGAGCAGGCAGTGGGTGTTTATAGTTTAATTGTGCTTATTTTACACTGGAACTGCTCCAGGGATTTGCTTCTGAATCACTGGCATGGGAGTGTGAGGGCAGGATCCTTGCTGGACATAACTCTGGTGTATCAGCCCAGCTCAGTGAAGGATGCAGTGCTCTTTTGGGTAGTGGAAAGCTTATGTCACGCTGTTACAGTAGATATGAATGGGGGAGAATCAGAGCTCCCGTTGATCCCTGTGAAATAGGCACAATGCAAGGTATACATCATGGTTATATGGATGCAAGCAAGAGGAAAATGGCACACTTTAGGCCAGGAGAATGCCACATGTGCCCTAACTCCAAGCAGGATATAAAGGCTGTTTATTGCCCATAGGAATGTTACAGCAGTCTTCTACAGGACCTTCCTAACAGTACTGGGGATTAACACTTAGTGCTTTCAACCCAGTTATCACACTGGAAAGTTTTACATACATTTGGTACAGAAAAAAACAACAGCAAAGTCTAGGGAAAAAGGAAAGTGGCTGTCTCCTGATGTTCCTTTATATCAACTTTGCTTGCAATTTTCTGTGCAGATGAATTTCTACTATAATCACAACTGTGGGTTTTTTTTCTCCTCACTAGACTCTAGGATTATTCAACGAACAATTTGATTTTGATCCAATAGGGATTCAATCTTTCAACATGAAATAGCAAGACAATGTTTTCTGGAGGATTTTTGCCTTATTCAGAAGCTGAAAGTTATGTTCATCTTTGAGCACTCCAGTAAAATGGACATGTTTCCTTCATCCTAAAACCAGAACCCAACTGGATAGGCAGGAAAAAGAGGGAGAGTCACCTCATAATGAACAGGAGTTAAGGGGAGTTATTTGTACGTACAAAGCTGCACCAAATGCAGGCTAGCAACCATATTTGTCATTAATCAGGAAATTAATTTCCTTGTTCTTTGATTCAGTTGGGTTTCCCATACATATTAAATAGCTGCTTCCTAGAATTCTGTAAATAGCTTTCTAGACTTTGTGGTTTTTCCTACTACTTCTTGTTTCATGCATACCATTGTTTTGCTTCTGTATTTTCTGATGCATTTTAGGAAATAAGTATGACAGCCTAGAGGACACTGGGATGAATGATTAAGAAGGGGCAGAAGGAGGGTATAAAACAGAGTAAGAACCAAGATAGCTTTTGAGGCTTTACTGACAAACAGGATATTGTGAAGGTTTTATGAATTGCATCAAAAAATAATAGGAGGAGGAAGAGGAACTGCACATTTATTTGAACAAAGAGGAGGAAGAAGTGAGTCGCCTATGGAGTGCCTGGTCTTCCTGGACATTGAGACAGTGACTGCAGGAGACCTGAGGTGCAACCTTTTCTTTTCCCCTCTCCTCAGAGATGGCAGCAGTGCTATCTGAGACTCTGCCCTCTGGGCCTTTGGCTATTAATAACTGCAGGATGCCTGTGCGAGCAGCCTTCAGGAGTCAAATTCACAGCACTTTGCATCAGCACGTTGTGCTGGGCAGAGCTTGCCTGCACCCAGGCACCCTGGGAGAGTGGGGCTGCTGGACAAGCCTCCCCAGCAGCACCCAGAGACAGGCTGAGAGGAAGCAGCCACTGCTGAGCTCTGGGGCAGGCGTGTGAGCTGGTCTGAGCCTGGCACTGCAAGCCTGAGGTGAGTTGACTGGGCAGCAAAATAGTGTAGAACAGGTGCTGGAGAAGTAAAGACTGATTTGGCTTGTAGCACCAATGACTGCTGCAAAGATCAATGTACAGAAAGACAGAGGAATTGAACCAAAGAACACAGCTGAGGCAGAAAAGCCCTGTCTTTATGTATGAGATAGTGAAGAGGATGGGCTCTGAGGCTCCAGCAGTTTCTGGGAGGGCTGAGAGAGCAGTAGTACCATGTAACTCTGGACCCTGTCCATCGTGAGAGACTGCTGTCCCTTTCCTTATGCTAGACTAATTGCATGCAGTTGGTTTTTCAAACTTCAGTCTTGCTGGGTTAGTAGAGAAGGACAGCAGAATGGGATGGACTTGTCCTCACTGCTCCTCGGGAATTAGTGTGAGGAGCACAACTCTCCACCATGGCTGTCCCTTTCTGCCCTGCCCCAGGGAATCCATGTTTGTGGCATACAGACAATTTCTCTCTTTTTTGCAAGTTTTAGGACCCATGAGATGGGCCATAACCTCTCACCTCTGCTGTTTCCTGGCAGCATTGCCTCTTTCCTGTCAAGCAGGGCCTGCTTCTTTTATACGGCTGAGCAGATGTCTGGCTGCTCGAAGAGATCGTGCAGCGCGTGCGTCATGGCTGCACCTGCTCACACTTGCTTTGGGAATACCCCAGGATGGGCTCGTTTATGATGTGAACTACACAGGCAGCATCTCAGTAAAAGGAAAAGCTTGCAAATCTGAAAGGAAAACTAATCCAAGGGAGTATCTGCCAATGTGATTTGCACTGTTTTGCAGTGTCTAGGCTTCTTTTAACAGTTATCACCACTCCATCACATAAAAATCACGTTACAAAAGAAACAATGGTGGAATGAAACTTCCGAATACACAGGAGATAAAAATGTCTTGATCAGAAGTGTAGTATACAAACTCCTAGTTCCAGCTGTTTGCTTGCTAGTTTTAAAATATAACTCATAGTTAAATGTTTTTCAGTTCTGAAATCTTAAGCAAGTAAAGTACAAAGAATCACAAGGACAGAGGTGGTTAGTTATTGCTGCTGCTGAAGCCAATGGGTCTTTGCCCATTTTTCTTTGTATTGTATTGCATTGTATTAGGTGGGGATCTGTCCCCTATATGCTGTTATTTTGGGCATGGACAGTACTAAGTGAAGGCGAGACATTTGCTCTACATACATTATGTATAATAACCCTAAGAAGGACTCCCAGAAGCTGCCTGAAATGGAATTGCTAAGATTACTCCTGATTTTCCCTGGCTTCAGATCTCTCATCCTACCTAGGGACAGAGATGAGGAACACTGTACCAGAAGAAATCTCCCTCTTCTCCTCTTTCCCCCTTCAAAATGGCATAGGATAAGAGCAATACATAAGATAGAGATGCAAGTGACTTCAAACTATTTGGGTGAACCACTTTAACAGGTTTTCCTGTTCCTTCTTCCTGCAGCCCTTCTGTAACAAAACAGTAGCAGTCATAAAAGACAGAATAACTTGGAATTTTTTTTTCTTTTGTTTTGCCTTCCAAACTTGCAGTCTAGTGACTTTCTGAATACCTATTCTAATTCTAAAAGGACTATCTAAATATCCAAGCCAAAACCGCACATGATTCAAAGTGCTCCAAACAACTCATGGACAGACCTGAAATCTTTATCCAAAAATATATATTACTATCCAATGAAAATTGCATGTTGTTATAACACTGCATCATAGAGCAAATTTTCAAAGTGACATCCTGTTACTGCAGCACAAGACGATAACAGAGTATCCCTACAGTACATGTGGATTCTGGGAGACTGCCTTGTTGCAATTAAATTGCCCCTTTTGGATGACAGTGCTCTATGGCACCTTGGCAATGCTTCTGCTGGGATCTGCTACCATATTTTGTCAGAATGCTGAGTCTCCAGAGAACCCCACAATGACCTGCTAATGATACCCTGTATGGGATCATAACTTTCACTAGCTCCATCATGGGGAAGGGACAGAAAAGAACCTGTGTGTGAAATGAAGGCTGTGTATCTTTTACCTGTAGATGGCAACTAAAAGAGAGGCAAGAAATACATTTCCAGTGTTTCATTCTCCATTTCCTTGTGTGTTTAGAGCAAAGCAGAGAACCCTTTGTGGGAATGCCCCTTGCAGGGACTCCTGCTCCTGTTAAAAGGAAAAAGTCCACTAAACTCATTGGGAAGCTGACACACGAAGGTAAGATATGCAAAACTGCACATGTAAGAATTATTTGGATCTCAGTCTGAATTTTGGCCTGTAAAATTTCACACCTTGTCTGACTGAACTCCCAAAGCAAGACATGCAGTGAACATACCAGGAGGCAGAGCCACAAATTTTACTGAAGCCCAGCCTTCAACCACGTCACATTTTCTATCTTACGGCTGAAAAGCATTGCACACTCTCGGGTCAAAAGTCGACCTAGATTGCACTCTGTAAACTTGTATTCTCCTGCAGCATTAATTTGGATGCACACCAGTGTAAATGGACAGAAAATATGATCTTTTACAGGTGTCAATATTGCAGTGCCTAGATATATTCTATGTTCTCTCTCTTATAACCTTTGTCTCATACTTGTTTTCTCTCTCTGTGTGAGAGACTTTTTTTTTTACTCCAGCACTCATCAGCTGAAAAAGACAAAGTCTCTTAGAGAAGTTAATACAACAGGAAGAATATAACCTGGCACATTTTTCTTCCTCCAGAATATGTGTGTATTGGGTAGGATAACTTTTAAATAACTGTGATATCCTTATCTTTTCTTTACTTTTGACAGCACAAGGAATGTTTTAGAGGTTTGGAAAAGTAGTCATTTGAGGCAGTACCAAGAAATCCTGCTGCACTGACTGAGATGCTTCAGGTGTGGGAGACATCCATATAGCTTTACCCCTATGCAACTCCTCTTTGCAGATTTGCCTAGATTGCAATCTAGAGTAAATCCCAAGCAATTATACTCAAAGTGTCATCAATGTAAAAACTTGGTGCACAGATAATTTCCTAAAATCTTAACTTAGAAGAGAATTTGAGTGCTTTGAAGTCACTACTGATGCTAGGAAGCAATAAACAAAAGACACGGACCAGAGTACTTCCTAAAGTGTCCCGCTGTATGTTTTGCAGACATGCCACAAGAGGTGTCTAAGCTGAACCTGGGGAAGAAGATCAGCATCCCCAGAGATGTGATGTTAGAGGAGCTTTCTCTCCTCACTAACAAAGGATCCAAGATGTTCAAATTACGTCAGCTGAGAGTGGAGAAGTTCATTTATGAGAATAACCCTGATGCCTTCACTGACAATTCTGTGGTAAGTTGAAGATTAAAATTAAAATGCTACTCCATACACCCAGGGAAAACACAAATGGAGTGTGCCCAAGCTCTCCTGTTTTAATGTGTGTGGGCAGGGGCTACTAGCAAAGAAGTGAAGGAACAAAACAAAATTAATAAACACAAAGTTTTATTTCCTTTTGGCGGCAGCATTAGTTTCCTCTGGCAAATATTTGGTATCACACATACAGAAGCATGACAAAATTCAGTACTGAGTGATGAAAGAAGGCTGCATATTTGGCAGGTGTTCAGACCTCAGGGCAGGGCTAATTGGTTTTGTACCCATTCCATTTCTTCTTTGCATGATGGCAATGATCCATCCAGGTCTGACTTCAGCTCCAGTAGATGTGGTTCTATTTTTAGTCTAGGATACTTTTATGCTTTTTGCTGGACAGAGTCTTCTGCTCATATCTGCAAGTTCCACAAATGAAACCTCTAAGCTGGCTCTGAAATATTTTCAGTTAATTTGCTAGAAGCTCAGTTTGTTTTCTTCTAAAATATTTTCCTTTCAGGTATGGTGCATAAATACAGAATTCTTTTTCTTTTCCCTTTCCCCTGCATTAGTACTGTTATTTAAAGTTCTTTCTACAACTAGTTTCAGGTGTAAAGTCTTTTGAAGACACCTAAACTTTTACAATTTAAACTCTCTGTTCACATGATTATCAGAGTTCAGTAAAACAAATAGAAAATGTTCAAGGTTCATATGCATTTTGATGTACCACCTCATCTTCTGGTATTCTTTAAAGTTGGTTCAGTGACATTTTATCCTTTTATGGCATCTATTTTCCAGTCCAAGGAAACTCAAGGAAAACAATAAAAGTTAAGCTGAAGAAAATGTTTTGCCAAACAAAAACAGACGATTTTTTAGCATTCTGATGTTTTCAAAAGCAGCAATAAGAAAACATCTGTGGTTCACTTCTAAAAATGACAACTTGGAAATCAGAATGTGGAAAGATGCCTAACTTAAAAAAAAAAAAAATTAAAATTACAATAGTAAGATTACAGATGAGGGATAGCAGATCAGAGATTTAGCAAGCATATCTTATGATGTTAAACTTTGGGCAGTTTCTTCATCTCTTTGTGCTTTAGGTAGTTCATTTCTTCAGTAAATTATCTCCTAGAAAGAATGTGAGAATGAATGGCATGTTGAACTTTGGACTCTTCAGATGAATATCCTAGAGAAATGCATGCTGTTTTATAAATACTCAGCAATCTCAGAGCTCCTAAAACATATGAGGGCCAAGTTCATGTGTGAGAGAATCTGCTGTGGTGAGGAGTGAGAAAATAATAGAGTGATGGAATAAAAAGGCTAAATTCCAAAGTCTCAAAAATTTGAGGGTGTCACTATAAAGAATGTCCAATCAGAACAATCCAAAACAAATAAGTTGTGACAAACTGACTCGAGACTGGATATGCACAGTTACTCCACGACTAATATTACAAATCCTGATGACAATTCCTTCTCTTTTGTTAGCTGCTTTTCCTACTTTGTTTATGCATCTGTGCCTGACTTCCACTCCATACCCTTTCTGTAGCAAATCTCTCTAAGAACACATCTGCTCCCAAGACCTTTTAGCATGACTGTTAAGATCTTGTGCCATGGAGAAATGTAGTTGGGGGTTAGAAAAGATTCTAAAAAGCCTAGGATTTTCTTTATGGCTTTGCTGTAGGAGAACCATGGCATGGTCTCCAAACAGCAACTGGCACTCTGCTTAAAATCCTCCATGATTCACTGTTGCAATATACAGCTTGTTTCCCCCCCCAAAACCGACAAATCACTTACAAGTCGTCTCTCCACATCCATGGTACAGGTAACAAAACTCCACTGGTCAGTGCAGGAAGACTTTGGTCTGCCCAACAGCCCTCGCTTGGGGTCAACTTAGCAAGATCCCAAACATAACTGTTAGAGTTTTCTGGCCGCTCCATGTGCCCGCAGCAAGGACTCTGCCGGGTTGCATCCGCTGCCTCTGCAGGTAACTGTTCTCATCACGGCAGGCAGCACGGGTGAGCAGCTTTGCTGCAGTCAGAGCAGTAAGAAAAGCTGAGCAATCGCAGCAACTGAGTCATTGTCTCTGAGAGCTGGGTGCTCTTGAGCAGGTAAAGGCAACAGAACTGAAGCCTCTTACCTTCCAAACCATCAGGACAGCGCCTGACCTCAGCAGCAAATGACTTTCATCAAAAAGTCCTTTTGATTGCAGTATCTGATTAGCTTTCTTTTCTTTTCCTTTCTTGCTCCTCTATCTGCTCAAAGGCAGATGCAGAAAAGAAAGCTTAAACAAAAGAGAACTGTGTGAGGAAGATAATGGCAGAGTAAGAAGTCCTACTGCTACACCCAGTTACTTCCCCTTCCCAATTAACTTCCATGTCCTTTGCTCCCCATTCCAAAGAAGTTCTTATGTCTTTAAGGCTGTGGGACGGAGAAGGAATTTGAAGCTGGTGGTGTGTTTTCTGCTTTTATATCATAGATTTCTTAACTGTCTTGTCTTAAAATATTCTCAGGACACACTTAAAAAAGCAGGGAAAAGCAGGTCTGGGATGGAGTATGGATTGTTTCTTTCCTACAGAAGTTTGCCAGCAAGATAATGTGATATAAAAACACACAAAGAGAGAGGTTATTAAAAATAAATCCAAACCATATAAGGAGTTCCAGAATAGCCTGTGCTGTAGCCATAAACCTTCCACACAAGGGAGAAGATCTCAGCAGTCATGTGAGTGATTGACCCACCCTTCTGCTTCTCTCCTCCTCCTTTTCCTCCAGCCAAAAATCCACACTGGACAATCAGATCGCTCTCCTTACATGTAGCAGAGGAAACATACATATTGCGTGTACATGAATGTCAGACAGCTCCATGCAAAAGTGAAAACCTGTCACACTCTATGTCACTGCTGCACATCTACCCATCCAGTTAAAGGCAAACTAGCTAAATCCCCCAGTCAAAAGGACTGACCACTCCCAAGATGAGTAAAATGAAATGCACTACCTCCTGTGGAGCTGTTTTCAATACTGTGACTCTCTTTGCTTGCAAATATACAGTACAAGGGGAAGGGTTTAGGGAGGGGTGAGTTTGACACCAATATCCTGCCCAACAGGGAGAATTTGGGCAATGTCCTCCTTGTTTGGTGCTATGTTGGAAAAGCTGGGCTCTTCTGAACCCTGTCAGGTAAATCTGATGTAGGATTTCTTCCCCTCACCCCAGGCCACCCTGTGCCACTGACAGGAACTATGATTCTCTCCATGTCTCAGAGGATATTTTCAACTTCACTGTGGAGCAGAAAGATATAATTTATTACTGACTACAGACCATGATGAAATCCTATCTTGCTATGTGCTCTATTACTGTATCATCTGGCCAACTAGAGAATGAGGGAAATCACTACACATTTATTTTTTAACAATGAAACTGGACCATGGGGTAGATTAATGATTCTCCCAAACTCACAGACAGGGACTCAGTCTTGTCTTTGGGTCTCCCAAATCCCTCTTCACTGTTCAGCAATTAATAGATCAGCAGTTCACAGACCTTTCCTTCAAAATGGTAAATTTGTTTGGCCTCAAACACATTAATATCATGTGAATAAATATTTCTTAGCCCTCCAGCCTTACCCTTAATTGCCTTAAGTTGTTTTGAGATCCCACCTCTGCTTTTGAACCTCAGTGTAAGACCTTCTTGCTGTTATCAAGTGGAAAATTTTTAACACCTTGCTGCCAAGCATGAAGGGAAAACTCAAAACAAAGCCATAGTTATGTTTCTTGGATGTTGCCATTATGCTTTCTTCCAGTAAGAATTCTTAAAATATAATCCTTCTGCTGGTCAAAATCTGTGGCTCCATTTGGGTTACATGTCGGAGACTTTCCTTTTCCCCCCCTCCTTTTTATGTTTTATTATCAGACTTTAAATTAAAAAAATTAGGAAAGTGAAATAACCAATATCTAAATAGACAATTACGAGCAGTAGTACCTCAAAAACTACACAGACCCATAGGCAAAATCCCCACCTTGGTGCTTTCTTCAACTCATCTACCAGTTAAAATAAATGCAGCTTCCAATCATGTCAAAGCTTATATGAAAACAAACTGAACATGTGTTGGCAATTTCTACTGGACTTCAGATCAAGAAGTCTCTTCTCTTAAGCTGATGCCAACTGTGAACAAAATCTAAGAAGTCAAAAGAATTGGATTACTGCTTTTCTGAATAATGGCAGGAGTTAGTACTCTTTTTGGTGCTGGACAAGAACTCAGAGCAGGCAGAAGTAGGAGGAAGAAAATGGAAGTGATTGTGTTACCAACCAAAAGTGATGCTTCACATCAGACAGCAGTACCCAACCAACCTGTCTCAGAGATCTTACATGACAAATAGCCAGGCATGATACAGTGCCCGAAGGAAAACAAAGATGGAGAAACAAAGATGTCATCATGCAGCTACTTGGTCTATTACACGAGCATGAACTGATGGCTCTGTATGCCCCATAATGTACTTAGAATGCCAATCAAAATCAGTGGAGGTAAGGTTAAAGGGAAAATGTTAGGAAAATAACTTTTTCTAGGAGTTCTGTTCTGCGTGGAATGTTCAACCTCTGGAACAAACATTGCAGGATAATTGCAGGCTAAGATACAAGTCTCAGGTTATGACCTAAGTGGAGTGAGCCAGGTGAGATTGTAACTTCTCTAACAAAATTAGCCTTGCTGCACTAGAGCTGGATTGGTGCAGAAGACCTAGAGGGCCCAACATACCCAGAGCTGTGTAAGAGTGAATATGGAATCTGATGCATTTTGGTGACTGGTGTGGAAATAGCAGAGTAAGAGGAAAAAAAGAGCCTTTATTTTCCACATCAATTTGTTGGAGCATTGTGAGAAAATTCTGGACAAAAAATCTGAAATGCAATTTCTTTCATCCACAGAGAAAATACAGCAAAGATGATGTAAAATATACAAATAAGGTATATCTAATTTTGGGTAGCATTAGATAAAACATCCTGTTATTTAGATGGGTAAATTCAGGCACAGAGGCAAAAAAAATTTTGCCTAAGATTAACAGCAAGTCAGAAATGGACCTGAAAATAGAACGCAGGAGCTCAACCTGCTGTGCCTCTTGGGGTAGCAAGTTTGAAAAAATAGTGTAAGATGCTTCATCACCTTCTTATTTTTGTCCTTTTTTAAAAGGTGAATCATAGGTTCAAGGCTGTGCAATTCCAAATGAAGGACTGAGGCCCACACTGATAAAAACAGCAGGCAGTCTATGAGACTCTCCAAGTGTCTGAATTTTAAATCTCCCATCCCACCATTAAGGAGCATTTGAGTGGCTGCCACGGAGACGACGCAGTCCAGTAACTTCAGAAGTGTTAGTAACTACATAGGCATCAAACATTTGGGGACCTCTTTATCAGTGAGGTGGAAATAGAAACACATTTGGTGGCCTCAATCATTTTCTTTAGGGCACAGCAAGGAGCTGAAGGGGAGCACACGGTGTCTCTCCTGGGGACTGCCTGCAGTGACGTCAGGGCCTTGAGATACAGAGAGGTCTCAGCTCCATTAGTTGGATCATCTTTCATTATCTAGTTTTTATTAGGCATATGCTCTAGAGAATTCAGAATTTGTCCATCTAAGCACTCAGCCTGCAGAAGCAGGCACTTGCTGGCACTAAGGACTTCAAAGACATGAGCCCAATTTGTTTAGCCAACCCAGGGGACCCATCATGTGAACTTACAACAATTGTTCTCTTATTAGAGTGGATTTAGGGATGCCCAGGGACTGATAATACCCACTACCTCCAGCAATGCACACACAGGAGGAGCCATGTGATCTGTCCCCAGGCCCAACAGGAGAAGCTTGTCAGCCATCTCAACTGACATTCCTGGACTTCTCTCCTGGAACTCTCACCAACATGGTCAATCAATCCTAACTGACAGGCTGGTTTTATGGAGTGAATATTCACATATGTAAAAGTTCCACATGCTGTTAGCAGTGGCCCAAGACATGCATTCTCCTCAAGTGTGAGCTCCAAATCTCTGAAACTCCACTCTAAAACTCTAACCAGAGGTGTGCTCTAAGTACTGAAGACAAAGCTGTACCTCCTTAGCTTTGACTGTGTTGAGAGTCCTGCTTGAGGCTGTCATTCCTGAGCTCCACTGTCTTGGAAAATCTTTCAAAAAGATTAATTTCCCTTTGCCTCATGTTAATTTGAGCTAAGACAAACAATTGTGGTGGCCAAAACGAAAGAAAATTGTATTTTTGTTCTAGCAGATGAGTAGACTGGGGTGTTGCATGGAAAATGTGTCTTTCCTATCTGAATGGAATTGCCTACTTTTAGCAGATCAGATGTTTTCTCAGCAGGCCCATGAAGAATCATGAACTAGCTTAAGGCAAATCAAACTAATTTAATTTGCAGCTAAATAAGATTTAGGAGTGGCTTTCCTGATACAGACCTTCTGTTTCAGAGAAACTTCACTCCTACTTAGTGATAATACTGCAATTTAAAATAACACCAGATGACAATGATGCCCCTCCCTGCTCACATCAAATACTGCTGTGAACAGAAATGAAACATCCCATTTCACTGCAGCTTGTGTTATGCTGACAGTTTGTGACTTTTTTTCTATTGCAGGAGAGGCATGTAAGTAACCCAGGAAAAGAGAAATAAGCATTTAATTCTCAAAAAGCGCACACAGCATAGGTGAAACAGGAAGGAAAACAGATGCAAATTCTATTTTGAAAGTAGTGAGAAAATCAGTAGAAGCATTACCCTTGCATATATAGTAACATATTGAAAATAACCTCATTCTGACCCCTAACCCTCAAAATACTCTTTTTCAGTTTGCCTTTTTTACAGCTACATAACTGCCATGCATAATTGAGCAGATTGCTCTGCTAGCTCCTGTGTACAGCTTAATGCTCACAATCCTCTCCTCTCTCAGTGCTTCCTGACATTCAGGGGAACATTATCTCCTCTGTTCCTAAAAAGGGAATTCCCTGCAGCTAAGAGAAGGACAGACAGTCCCTAAAGGCCCTGGGGGCACCAGCTCTGCTACTTCAGCCTGCAGCTGGCTGCTTGCCTGGGTTGCAGCCTGGTGACCTGCTGTGAAACCCTGGACACTGTTGTGGGAGACAAGGAGCAGAGGGTTAGCTAATTCTGCCTTGAGCCTTGTGGGGTTTTCACTTCTCGACTATTTTTAGCTGACTGAACAGCTGGCCTTGGAAGCCTGTTTACAGCCTGGAAAGCTTCTTTTTGCTAAACTAAAAGGCAGTGCTAGGTGTAAGAGCCCTGAGAAAGCCTTAGCTCTTTAAGAGCCATCTCTGAGGCTGCCTGAGATTAATTTTCACAGGTAGAATCACAGCATGAGGAAACACATATCCATTCAATGTCATTCACTTGTATTTGTTGCATCTTTGTGCATCTAATAGCCAATCTCCTAGTCCAACAGGAAAGACTATATGATATGTAACTCAGGTGAATAAAGGGAGTAACTCAGATGAAGTTCTGCCACTGGCTTTGTAACGAAGACACAGAACTGGTCAGACCACAGAGACTCAGGAGTTCACATTCTGGGACCCAACCCTGCAAACATGAATACACCCTGTCCTGTAACAGAGATTCAACCATACTCTTTTGTCCTGCCCTAGGATCACTTTCAGAAGTTCATCCCACCAGGAGGCCATTATGGGGAAGATGCTCATGGCTATGCCCAAGGGCGGATGGTAGGAGGAATGCCAGCTGGGCAGCATGGCTCCAGTACACAGCAGCATCCTGGTGTCCCTCCCAGGCCTGGAAGCAGAGGAGGCACTAGAGATGGTGAAGGGGAGCATGCAGGGAAATCATCAGGAAGTGGTGGAGAAGGAGGCGATGGTGCTGACAAAGGCAAGTATCTCTCTGCAAGAGCAAGAAATAAAGCTATCAGACCACATGCCAAGCCTACTCTAAAAGACAAGCAAATTTATCTAACACCTGGGTTCTTCCAAACAAACTTCCCATGTAGAGTCTAGAAGAGTTGAACTGCTTTTAGCTTGATGGTTTTGTTTGTATGCTTTTATGTTGCTCAACCACAGGCAGGAGGCAGAAATACCTTCCTTGATGAGACCAAAGAAATTACAGGAAACTTACCTGCTGAGCTCCTGAGGCTGATAGAGCAGTAGGCCAGTACAGCTATGCCAAGTCAGTGTGGCACTCCCTTTCAAGGCTTTCACACTGACCACTACTGGAGAGAGCAGTATTAACTCTTTAGCTCAGTAGTCTCATCTGAGTCTCAGATGGGGATATCTGAACCCTGATTTCACATCAAAGCTTCTACCTAAACAAAGAACACTTTTTGGATAACCTTCAGAAAGGAACAGCAATATTTCTCAAAGTTATCTGGTAACAACTACTAGGCCACTGAGGCAATATCTTTATGAGTAAAAGTAGTTCAAATTCAATTTAGTCTTTGCATGATTTTATCCTTTGTTTAGTTTGTCCAGAAATCTCTAGAAACAAATACCTTGTATAAGAATCAGCAGATGAAATCATATCTTTAACTGTCCCTATAGGTTTTTACAACAAAAATCAAATTGCCTTGGGAACCAGGAATAACTGCCTTGAGTAACCAAATGAATTACTTGTAAAATCCAATGTTTTTCATTTACATTCTGGAATAATGTGTATTTTATATCAAAATCAGCTTTTACATTTCCTGTGAAAAAGCAATCTGTATAGACTTTTATAGTCTTCTTACAGGAGATTTTTCTTCATTGTTATCCTTTGTGCAGGGAGAAGGAGGATTAGTATCATTCTATAGCTTTCACTGCTGAGACAGATCCCAGTTGCTTTTATGTTTCAACCCTAGCAATCAATTTGCTTGTAAACTGCTTAGTTTAAATACTTCACAAAGAAAGAGGGGAGTAGTTGTTTTTATTTTTTAAATGAAAATTAGATTCTTGTAAATGTCTGCAATTCGCTGAAAGCAGGAAATCCCAGGACTTGGCATGGTTTGAATAAGCAAGACAAATAAAGAAGATGTGATAAAGAAGAAAGATTCAGATAATAGTGTTTGTTCTTTGACACGTACTTCATAAGGATTTGTTTTTCTACACAAAATGTAGCACCATGAAAGCACCAGAATGTCTCTCTCTATTAACCTATTATTCTCATCTGCCCTAATTAAGCTAAGCAGAAGTCATTGCTCAGGAGTTTTAAGGTTTATGAAGGATGAAAATATTAAAAGTGTGCTACATGTCAATACAGAATTTATGCTCTTATTAGCAAGGAGGTATTATACACAGCTGGGAAAAAGGCAGGGAAGGG
>VZTR01033262.1:0-31073 GCA_013400775.1 Chaetops frenatus | reverse complement strand
GGGAAGGGAAGGGAAGGGAAGGGAAGGGAAGGGAAGGGAAGGGAAGGGAAGGGAATGCGGAATGAAATCCCTTGTCTAAACTCATTTGCTTAATGGACTAGCTAGAAGCTAATCTAACATTTCTAGCAATCAAGTGTCTGACTTTACAAAAAAGTGCAGCTCTAGTCATGGATAGGATTTTAACTTCCAGTGAGATACCACATAATATTTGCAAATTGCTTTTAGCTATCCTGAGGTGTTTGAGACAGACTTGTCTCTAACATTCCATTTCAGAAGGGGAGAAAGATGAATGTCTGTTCATGTAATCACAAAGAAAATGTTTGCTATGATATAACAGAAAACAAAGAAAAGTAAATTAAGAAATTAGATAGCATCTTTCCTCATATAAAGCTTCCCCCATGTTAGTGGAAGAGATGATGAAGTAAGGACTTTGGTTCTTTCTACATGAGCAACCAAAAAGAAAGAAAAATTAGCTTTCAAATATATGCTTTAATGCAAATTCCTGGATGAATGGCTCTTAGACTGTGGTACATCTGCTTTTGTGGATAAGGAGAGAAGTGGTGTATGATTGTCTTTTTTAAACAGAGATCTAACCATAAAAGCTTGGATTGATGTAGAATTTAGAGAATCTGGAAACAAAGCTGGTGCCTCAAAACTTCAGTAGCAGAATACAGAAGCACAATGCAGTTGGAGTGCCATCTAACTGGACTGCTTTATCTTCCTCTGTTTACAGATGGAAAGTCAGGAGGCAAAAAAGTCACTATATTTAAAACTTATATCTCCCCTTGGGAACGAGCGATGGGTATCAGCCCTGAGGACAAAAGTCAGTTCTCCACGGACTTACTGTCATACAGTCCCAAAGCTGATTTCCCCCATTACAAGTCTTTTAACCGGTAAGGCTTCTCAGATATTCAATGCAGTTTATTTAGCAAGAGAAAATAATGCTGACCATATCCTCCTGTCCTGTGCACTGTAAATAAGTTTTAGTTGCATGTCATTTTGCTTAGCACAGTCTCCGGTGGATGAAATGTTTGGAAGACTACAAAGACAAAATACATTAGAGATTTTACTTCAGTTTATGTACAGAAAACCCCTGCAGTTGTATAAGAGGACTTTAATCCTATTTGTCTTTTTTTCTCTCCCCCCATTTGACCAGGAGATTTAGCTTGCCACTGTTTTTTTTACTGCAACCTTTTGAAGTTCAAGAGGTCAGGAAAATACTTATGATCAGCAGCCATATACTTGACAGCACTTCATATATGGGTCAGGATGTTGCTGCTGTTTCTGATAAGAACTGAAAGTTTTACAAATATTTCTAGGGCAGCAACAATTTCTTGTTAGCCTCTCCACACAATTTTGCCACCCACCTCCATAGCCTCAGGACAGCAGTACCAAGGACAAACACATATCCCACTCATTTCTGCAATAATGCAGCCTCTGCCTGCTACATGTACAGAGTACTAACAGGGGTGACAGGTGTATGGTTTGATAGAGATTGGTGCAACAAGGGCGAAGGAATTGCATAGCAGCCTATATGTGTGTTCACATAATTTTTAGTATATGGGCAATGCATACATCCATGTTCCTGTGAAGGATTTGTTGGCCAGTCAACTGCAACAGTAGCAAAATTTATAATCTTGATAAATTTGATGATTCATTTTATAAATCCTGTTGTTTATCTATGCTTGGTTTGCTAACTCCATATATTCCCCTATGCCAGGACTGCCATGCCTTATGGGGGTTACGAAAAAGCAGCCAAACGGATGACCTTCAAAGTGCCTCAGTTTGACATCTGCCCTTTGCTCCCAGAATCTCTCATGATATATAATCAAAATTTCAGCAAAAGACCCTCCTTCAACAGAACCCCAATACCTTGGATGCCTTCAGGAGACTTCTCAGAGTACCAGACTGCAGTCAATGTGCCAATGAGTGGTGAAACAGAAGAGCTGTAAATCCCTTCTGCCAAGACCTTCCCTTTTTTCTCAGCCCTTTGTACTTGCAAGTTGATAGTAAGGAGTGGAAAAGTGCAACTCTAGTTCTGTCAGCTCTTGCCTTCTTTTTCCCATAGCCAAAACAAGTGCCTAGCAGGTTCTAAACTTCTCTTCACTGTATTGCTAATGTAAACCAGACACAGTTTGAGGAAAAGGAGCTTTTTATTTACCAGCATGTAAGAGGCCAAGACTAAGGAAGTGTTTTTCTGTTTAGCAATGCTACATGCTGCCTGTCTGATTGATAATAAACCTGTTTTGTCATATATTAACAAAAAATAAAACACCAAGATGAAAAACAGCTTTTGTGTTTTCTCCTTAACAAGTGCTGCCGAAAGAATTTGGGGATTAGCAAAAACAAAAGTTTCAATCTCACAATGAGACTATTAGCCTGGGAAGAATGATCAGGTACTGACAGGGATGGTCATAAGATTTATATACATCCAGGTGGCTTGGAAAAATACTGCTAAAGTGATGGAGAAGAATGATAACTTTGAGAGGAAATTAGAACAACATCAGAGATGAAATAGCAAGTCAGCCTGTCAGCAAAAGAAACAGCTTAAAGCATTTCACTGTCACCTAAGATTCCCAGTTCACCAGAGAATAAACTAGGTGACAGCTTAAGCAGTTGTAGTGGGGGTTTTTTTTTCTTTTTTTTTTTTTTAACAGAGATCATAAAGTCAATAGGTTGGGAAGCAAGAGGCACACCCAAGTAAAATGGCTTGCCCATAGTTACAAAGCAAGAAAACAAATGCTTTAACAATGACAGAGCTAATTTGACACCTACCACAGCGCATTATTTATTCAAATACACACCATCAAAGTCTATTCCATTTCTTGCAGCAGTTTCAGCAATGCCACACAAATAGAAAGAAAGGCAGGTGATGTCAAAAACCACTAAAGAACTCCTGCATGGAGACTGGTTTGGAATTCTGTTCTGGTGCCTCAACATTTCCTCCTGTAAGCAGGGCTGAACAGCTTATTCATGGGGACAGCTTCAACTGAAGTACTTTTAATTTAAGAGTTTTTCCTCCTTGTCTAGAAATTCCTGCAGCCATGTATTTGATTTTTGTTCTGTTGGGATAATTATGTGGTTGACTTTATTACATGCCTCTATAAGGCTACTGACAGGACTACTCTGAGATCTCTTTAAAATTATGCTAATAATAACAACCTGCAAAAGTAATTAATGAGTAGTTTCCTAACCTTTTTGCTGCAATGGCTAAAGAACATTTATTGTATATTCTATTAAATTATTAACAAGTATTCATAACTCAGTTCTATGACTAAACTTAAAAATATTAAGGTGTTACTTTAATCTGAAGAACATTTCAACAAACTCTGTTTGAGCTCTGTTTGGAGAAAAGGTTGCTGTTTTCCAGTATTTTAAATCAATCTAACTTTTTTATTGCATTGTAATTAAGAAGGATGGATTTCTTTTCCAGTTGAAAAGTACTTTAATATAAGAATCCAGTCCTCAATGACAAGGCTAGAAATTCAGAGAGTCAGAGGAAATTTCAGAGAAAACTATGTGACATCAAGCAAAATATTCTCCCACTAAAGGCATTTATTGCCTCCCCTTTTCTGACACAGATTTTAGCCTACTGCAATATAGAATTATATGATTTTTTAAAAAAAGTTAAATACATTATGCTTTCATGGTAAATATGTCAGGAATGGCAGAAACAAGATAGTTTGGTAGCCATATGTCATATGCTATTTTCAGTAGCAGGTATTCCAGATTATGGGCCAGTTAAGGAATGTCAAGGTGCAGAGAGGACTGGCTGCTCTAAGGAGGGGATGTCCCAGACAGTCACAGCACAGGTCTCAGGACCAGCCAGAAGACAAGAGTACTGGCCAGCATCTCTACAACATTGCTTACACAAGGACTCCAGGACTTGGTCTGAGCTTAAAAGAGATTTCTGGGCTATAAATGGGGTGAAGGTCCCAAATGAGGTGAGTCAGGTCAAGGAAGGGGCGCACACAGGGTGCAAACAGGACAACAACAGCAAAATGTTTCGGAAGTCCAGTAGAATCACAACAACCATCTGAGTTGTACTGTATCAGAGAAAAAAGGACTGAATAAAATGGTCCTTAAACATGCAGTGACAGGTAAGGAATACGTGCAGAAATAGCGCAGTGCTCTCTGGTGGTGTAGTCTCAAAGCTCACAGGTACAAGGAAGGCAGCACCGTCCTGCAGGTCGCTAAAGGGCTGGGCACATACCCAAACCTCTCTCGGGTTTACAACATACTGTTGGACAAGAGGCTTTGTCAACACACTCCATTAACCTAAACCCTAAATGGGATATGAAATTGCAATGTCCTTGGAATTAATACCGTATCACTGCAAATTATTAATAATATTGCTGTAATGCATACTTGTAAGCTAAGAGGCTTCCTCAGTTTTGGTACATTTGCTTAATGAGGCACATAGCTCTTTTTTCACCAGTGCACTTTCAATCTCAAATCCTGTCAAGCAGGATTTATATGCTTTTGTTTCTAGTACAAAATGAGAAATACAACACTACATGTTGTAGAACAATTCAGACAACTATTGTCTTGTTGTTTACACAGCCTAAATTACATGCTAATTTAGTCATTATGCAAAGTAACACTACAAGTGAGAGAAAAATCAGTAATCCAATTCTGTCTCAAAAATAATTATTGTGAGTAAGGCTTTCAGCTACTGTAATCAGGGCAGAAGTTTGTCCATAATGATCAAATATTTAAAAGGAAGTAAGAAACAGCTCCTGTTCTTTGTTTTCCTTGGGCTGTGATATAGACTCAGGGGAATTGCCTATGTCAGAGAATTGTTTATATTGGGAATTAGAGGATTTCATTAGATTTAATTACAGTGGATTTTCTCCCACATAATAGAAGCTACAGAATGGAAAGTCAGTCATCTGCTTTTAAGCAGGATCATCATGGTTAGAGATAAAAAAGAACAAATTATTGAGCCCATCCTCTTGAAAAGGCTACAGTTCCCTTACATAGGATATACTGGATATTAAGCTTACACTCCATGGAACAATAGCTAAAAATCCATTTAATAGAGAGGGGCTGACCTTTGGAAAATGGATTGCTTAGAATTTTGTGACATTCAGATTTTTCATTCAAAACAAAATGTTCTCACAATTTTAGTTATTTACACTGTCATTTCTAGGAATACTATTTTACAGTTTCCAAGCTTGAAATGTTTCTCTCATGAAGACAAATTATATGACAAAGAATCCAAGCCATGACAAAAAAATGCATTAAAAAATAGTGCCCACATTTTAACGTAAAAGAAAAGCACTTAACAAAATCTCAGCAATATTATCCAGAAATATGGTCTCAGATGTTTTAAAACTTTGCCTGAAGTTATAGCTGATGGCATAAATATTTGGCAGGTAGTAGCACAGTTAGCATGCTTCTCTGTGTTGTGCAGAAAACCTTGCATTTGACTGTACTGTAACCCCTAATCAAAGGGAACAATTTACCTTGTTACTGACAGATTATTTAAAGGAGATGGCTTTGTCATCAGACTTACTCTCTCTGAAATAAAATCTGGAAAAGTTCCAGGCTGTTAAGTGAATATGTGCTTTGCCTTCTTGACTTTTTAAAAAAAAAAAAAATCATACTGTGACTACATAAAATGCATTCACTTTTCTTATACAAGGTGGCAGGCACCAGACAGCCTAGAGCCTGAATACGGTATTTCTGTTATGGAGCAGAGGTCTGCACAGGGCCATCCCTCCACGGGAAGCACAGTTTTGTGGCACAAGGCTTGAACACTCACTGCCCTGAGGTTTTTTTTTCCTGACTAGCTTGTCTGCAAGTATGTGTTCTCTTCCACAGAAGACTGCTACAGGTGTGATCCTCTGGAAAACGTCCTACTTCTAAAGGACTGACCCTTGGCATAACAATCTGCTGTTAACACTGCTCTGGCAATTTACAGGGGCCACTACTGCCCATTAGCAGCACATATTAGAGTCTCTCTTGATTCAATATTAGAAGTTTGCAAGCCATCCAGCTGGCTCACAGCACATTAAAACATTTATATGCAATCTCATCTATGGCCAAATTGCAGGTTATAAACCAGTTTAGACAAGTTGCCTATTCTGTCTTGCAGATGTCCCTGATCAGGGCCACGGATAACTAATAAGAACTTGTAGGCACACACAGAAGCAAGATTGCACACACTTTGTGGAAATCTACAAGATTTGTGAATTGAGAGGGTGTGGAATTTGAAACATTATTAATTATATTAATTATAATCATATATCTACTAGTAAAAGGCTCTTCAGTAAATGTAATTAATTAGCAGTGCCTTCCTTTATGTTCTTGCTCTCTATGTATTTAACACACAGTTAGTGTCCTCTCTGATGATCTTCTGCTTGCAGTACAACTTACATGAAGCTTTCAGGGGTGCAAGTACTTGCTCAGATATATTTTGTGTTAATTAACACATGCACCAAAGGGAAGAAAACTACATAAACAACCCTGAAGCAGTGCTTTTAAAGTGCAACCCGAAGTTCAGTCAGCTTAATAAAAAAATTCTCAAATGGAAACTTACTTTGATTTTAAATTACACTTTTTAGAAACATTATTTACATCAAAACTTTAAATGCATATTGTCCAACTATTTTTAAGAAAACCTCCAGGTTTCTTTTTTGTGTTTGTTTATTTTGATCTTTTGATTAACAATAAAAGAAACACAAAATGTATTGTGCAAAGAGTTTCTATTTTAAAAGTCTGTTTTTCATTTAAACAAAACATCATCTGAAATACTTTCAGAGAGAACTGATACAAATAAATTTACAGACAAAGGGAGCGTTACCCTTTAAAAAATTGGAAGAGAAGAAGCTAGGTATGCCTTAAGCCAGAATGATAACAAACATTTGCCTTTCAAAAATCCACAGTGAATAAATAAGTGCATAAGACAAGATTAATTTATGGTTATAAGTTCTTCAGGTGCCAAATCAAAATAGTGATTCTTCCTGGTTCTTGTAACAAGAGTTACTGGGAACAACTATTTTCTGGAAATTCAGACAGAGACAATGCAATTGTTCTACAGAAGGCTGACAAAGGTCTCAACTCTTCCCAGGCTCAGACATGAACCAAGGGCATCATCATTGTTTTACTCCAGGTTCCTGCATTTGCAGCTAGGGAGAAGAAAAGCATACAAGGAGGACACAGAGAGCACTGAAAAAGCTGGCCACTAAGCAATGCTGCACTCGTGCTCCAAAACATCCCTCTACACAAAAGGGTAAATAAGGACTCTGTGGACTTCTCATTCTTACTGGGAGAAGTTCCTGCTTTAAGCAACAATCTCATCATACATTGTGCACTGCAGGGAAAACAAAGTGGTCCCTGGAAGGAGGGACAAACAAATGAGAAACTTTCTGCTGGCCTGCCTAAGGACACCCTATGGGCCTTGTGGCACCGGACCTTCCCTGCTCACAGATGCTAGACAAATTCAATTACACTGAGGAGAGCTTCAGCCAAACCCCACAGTGCCTGGCTCAAACATACAATTAGTTCCATATTCTATTACAAAAACAGCCATACTTTCACGGGCCTGAAGCTAGCACGCATTCAGGGCTTCATTATAACTACTCTCTCTAAATGTTTCTCTTAATTATCTTTGGTCCCTAAGAGAGGCTTGAGGCCTTCCTCATTTGCTCTTTTTTACCACTAGGGTTGGTTTGATTCCCAAAGCAAAAAACTGAAATGGGATGGAAAGACCCAACAAGTAAACAAATATTCTTCCAAATGCACAAACCTTTTTTTATTTTTGTGGTGTTAGAAATATAATATTAACAATAGCAGCATGAACACTATTCCAGACACATATTCACAGACTCTATGCTTTGTTTGCTCTAGGCAGAACAAACAAGAGTCCCAGTCCCTCCAGGCACACTCTGTGCATCTGGTACACCCCTAACAGGACACCTGAATTATCGGAAGCTGGAAATTCTGGCACACACCTTTTAGATACAGAACAGTAGGCATCAACTCACTTCTCTTATATAAAAATGAGCTCAACAATTAAATAAAAAGAACTTCCTGGACACTTACAGGGGTGGTGGCATTTCTCTAAGGATTGTTAAAAAAGCTGCATCTCTCAGATGTTGAGAACACTGGAAATAAAAGAGCAGAAAGAAAATGTATTAACTCTCACGTCTTCATGTTTCAGTCTGAGTAATTCATATTGTTTTTTATCCAGGTATCACTGAGATACCAACTGGTCATGGAAATAGTGGTCCCCACAGTTACCCACAGATTCCCTCTATATGCATGATCCTGAATTCATAGGGAAGCACCCATTTATTCCAGTGCGCTTGAAATATGTTTCTTGGGAATCACCAAGAATACTATTATGGCAGAGTTAACATTACCATCAGTCTGCAGTGGTGACAGGAAAATCACACACTGCAACGTACACCTGATGCAGTTCAGGGAATGCGAGTTTTATAATAATTTTACATGTTGTATTCAGAAAATCACACGACAAATTTCTAAAAGATCTTACTCTATTTTCCCTCATTGTGAGATGGTCTAATTCACACCTGAAGTACTGGCTCTACCCTGTCAGCTAACTCAGCTCACATGAACTACAAGCCGATTTTTGCTAGACGCGAGCCTGTCTGTTTCCTCCAGCCATGTTTCGCAGCTACCACCGCCCTCGCTTTGCAATTGTCAGCGATCCCATCGCGCGGTGCCAGCACCCCGATCTGCTCCCGGCACCCCGATCTGCTCCCGGCACCCCGATCTGCTCCCGGCAGGCAGAGCCGTGCCCGAGCAGCGGTGCCGGCTCGCCCGTCCCGCCCTGCGCTCCCTCAAGCCCTCTCGCCAGAGGAGGCGCTCGCCGCCGGCGCGGCCCGCGGCTCTCGCGGGAAGATGGCGGCTCTCGCGAGAGGCGGGCGGCGCGGCTGCCCGTAGCTATGGCAGCGGGGGATGAGCGCGCCCGGTGGGACCCGCGCGCGGAGACAGGTTGGGACTGAAACCGCTCTCGGAGTACCGGGGATTCCTCTCCTCCCGTCCTGCCCCCTCAGGGGAAACCGCGGTCAGACCCAGCTGTTTACTGGCTGCTTGGCCGTGTGCCCGGAGCCTCGCCCGCGGCGACCCCCGTTCTGTGCAGTGGCGCAGCCCCCGCCCGCCTCGGGCGGGCCGCAGCGGGGTCCGTGCGGGACTCGGCCGGGCCCGAAACCCGGCCCGACCTCCGGCGGGACTGTGAGTGAAGGGCCCCTCTGCTCTGCACGCCCGCAAAAGAGAAAAGGAGTAGCAGGTACGAGAAGAAAGGAATGCTAGAGGCTAAAAAGGTATTTTATTAGCGGAGGTCTTTGAAATAATAAGGGATGTTGCATTATCTTCGTTAATAACCCAGGCGTGATCAGCTGCCTTCAAAAGTTAAACTTGCATGGGAGCTGCTGTTGGTTACAAGAGCCTCCTCTGTATTTAATTTACTATGTTAGTCTAAGGTAGGCAAAACCATGTGCTTTTTTTTTTAACCTCTTTTAAAAGAAGCAGAAACTCTTTGCTTTTCCAGAGTCGGATTTTGCTTGAAACCTTTCTTTCAGCAGTAGGACTGTGAGTGGACATTAATGAGGATTACAGCCATAAATAGAAACCATAACAATATACACCCTCTGCTTTCAAAAAGTTGCAGGCGCAATAGCTTTCTGGTTTTTCAGCTACGTGAACTTGTTGTTCATATTGTAATGGCTGATCGTGTGTGTTTAAAAAATTCAAAAAGCTGTTGAGATTTCAGAACAAATTCTGAGTGTTTTAATCATGGAAAAAATGTGCATGTGAAAAGGGAGGGAAAATAGTTATGTGTTTCTCATGCTGCTTGAAAGAAAGACTTATATACTGGAAAAAGATTTCTCTAAGCTTGTGCTACTTTTCACACTTGATAAAAAAATCTACAACTGAAAGATTTTGTGCTGCAATGTACTTGACACTGAGTAGCACTTTGGGAAAACAATAGCAACATAGATAGTCTTGTGTTTGCTTCAAGAGGGAAGGAAAGTACTGCTGTGCTGAGAACTCAACTGGTGAGGTAACACAAGACTTGAATATGACAGCTTTTAAAAATAATTAGAAAAAACTATTACGAGCTGAAAAATATTTGTCAGCCTGTTGAAATGTGTTCTCATTTAGGAAGTGATAGAAATAATAACAGTTTAACTAGGTAGGATACTCTGTAAGTTTTATTCCAACACCTAATCAAAACTATATCTAATCAAGCATGCTGCATATCATTCAGGCTGGATTAAATAGGACCTTTATTTTTTTGCTTGTATGTTTCCTCCTCACCTAGGAAGTCTTTTGCCACAATGTTCTTGGAGTGCAGTGAGGAGTAAGGGTGTGCCTGATTTGTCCAGTGCGAACAACCTTACTGTTACCCCAGATAATTGAGAAATTTTGGAGGGTTTTTTTTTTATGCTAGTGATAGCTGTAGAACATTTCAGTTCCTTTCTTTCAGGCATTGCAGGTAAGAAATGCGCCAGTTCTCTGAATTCTGGGTTAAGAGTCTGTTTTGAGACTGTAGTCACAAGTGTGTTAAAAAGCATAATGGGAATTTAAATCTTTTTCTATCTTGTCTTGGAGATGTTATTAGGGATTAAGCCTTCTTAGGCAAGTTTTCATGTACAGTACCTAGACGAGAAAGTGTGTTTATTTCCCAGTTTGTGGGGCTTCAGAAAGTTTGTTACCTTGAGAGGCTCATTGAATTTGAGGGCTCTATAAACGTACCTATGTAAAGAACAATTGTGGCTGTCCAGAATCACTTTTGGTCCAACTATGCAAATTGCAACAGATGATATTAAAAAAAAACCCCTGAGGTAAGAGGTTGAAAGAATAATAAAAAGTCACAGGTATTGTTTAGTTCTGTTATTTTTTTTACATCTGCTTGCCTAACTTCAGAACCAGCAAAAGTGTCTTATAATTAACATGCCTGTTGATACCTGTAAAACATATTAGTCTTTTCATTTTTTCTCATGCAGCCTTCTAAATACCTTCTACATCCTTCAGTTTCCTGACATATGTTCTACACCCACATTTATTCAAACAGTTTTTTTTTAACTTGTTCTCTGAAATACTTCTTGTTTGCTTTTTAATTTCTTTCTTTTCTGTCAATAGTCGCTGCAGACACAATCCCAAAGCCATTTTATATTCTGTCACTGAAGGTCATTCCCTAGAAAAGATAGGCAGTGCTCAGTGGCAGAGAGGAACAGCATGAAATTTTATTGCTGACTGTCAAAGAATTTTAATCAACTTACTTGGATCTCTCTATTGATCCTGTTAACTGCAAGTCAAGTAATAGGCAATCGCCAATCCTTAGGATTTTGCCTTCATCCCTTCATCTGTAGGCAGCCCCGTTCCCTAGGTTTATACTCTTTGTGTGAGATTGCTGGGAGGAGCCATCGCCTGGTGTAGTCTGCACACTTTCTAAGACAAGTGACACAATGTAGTAGGTCTCTTATTGTGTCTCTTGACATGCAAGTTTAGTATGGAGTTTATTTCTTCTCTTTTTCTGTTAGGTCACTTGATGCATGGGGTTTCTTGTTCTGGGACTGGGGAAGGCTGGGTTTGGGTGCATCTCACCAGCCACTGTCTATGGGACACAGGTCTAATGCTCGGCCAGACTAGGATATGACTTGGCTATGCTGCTCTGGTTGTGTAGCAATAGACTATATACCAGCTCCATTACTCAGCTTGCAGAACTTATGTACAGATATTCAGCTGGGAAGTTAACCTGTTGTGCCTTTTCCTAAAGTTACACTAAGTGTTTTATATCTGGAGTTATTGGAAAAGGAGGGACAAACTTCAGTTTATCAGCACCTCAGTAAAAACCAAGGAACCTATAAGGAAGGCAAGAGGCTCTTACTTTTTTAATACTTTCCAAAGTATGTGAGTTGTATGTATTCTGTTGTAGTCTTAAATATTAGGAGTAGCATTTCATGTTCATAGAGTGTAAAACTTTAAGTAGATTTTGTAGTCTAGTGCTCTATGTTTATGAAGTAAAGGTGATCTTAAAGATACTGTGTTAAAAGTTGGTATGTCTATTCGCTTCTGTAGCAGTGATTGCTTAGTAAAATGGAGAATGTGGTACCTGCTGAGTGTTTATTGTGATTGCTCCCAAACTAGTAAGAGGCAAAGGAAAGGGCTAGATGTGGTTTGGAGGCTTAAAACCGTTTTTGTTCAAATTTGTGAAATCATGTGGAAAATTATGTACTGTTATGGCATAATCTGTACTTCTTCTGTCTAACATAATTTTGAAGAAATACTGTAAAAATATGGCTTCTCTGGTATCATTCATGATAACTTGTAAATAAATCCATTTCTGTATTAAAGCTGTCTGCAAGTAATACAATACAATGTTGCTGCTACAAGTGGTGTTTAAACATTTTGACTACAAATACGTCATAACAATATGGAAAGTAAATTTGATATTCTTTTTGTAGAGCACTATGACCATTTTCTTCAAAACCTTCAACCTTAAGAAATGCACCTTTTAACAAGGTATCTGAAGAGATCTTTAAGCAGCACTGTGAAATTTCAACTTTAAGACCTGCATATTGGTGTCTCTTCTTTCTTGTCCTTTCTTTATTAATAAAACCTCTGAAAGCTTTGTACTTGTACAGAAGAAATTATAATTGGGTATCTGAGAGTCAGAAGTAACCTTTATCATAGAATGATTTGTTGTGCTACTAGTGGTATAATTTTCACTGTTCCTATGACACTCTCCAGAGACTCTGCTCTGGAGATGGTACCTGAGGAGGAAGAGATTACTTCTGCTTGTCCAGTTTTTTTGTTATGTTGCTGGGGTTGTTTTCAGAAATGCAAATTGTCATGTTGAATTTTGAGTTTGATGAGAACAGGACTGAGCCTGACAAATCAATTTGCAAGGCCAGGGCTGTCAGATGATAATAGCTTGCCTTCATTACCAACCAGTTTAGATTTGAACCGATGACCTAGAGGTGAAAAGCTCAGTACTGTATTACGAATCCTCTGATCTATCCATATGTTTTCTTGTTTAAGGTCCCTATAGTCCTCTTAAATAGAACATGCAGTAAATACTGAGCATCATTTGCACTTGTAAATATTAGAACAGTGTCCATTCCAGTTGTCAGCTGTGCATGTGAGGACACTGCAGTTAAATATAGTAACAATTTCTTACACTCTCTGGCTTTTCATGAGAAACCTTCATACAAATCCAACCATATGGCAAAACCCAGCATTTTTCTAAAACCATTAACAAAGAACCTTTTGCTGCCATTAGTGGGAAAATGAATCTACAGTTCTAAGTAGCATACTGGGAGTTATTAATAACATCAGGCTACTGCTAAGAAAATGAACTTAAATAAAATATCATTAGGAGCTGAGTCATCCCACCAACACTTCTGCATGGTGTATCCAGGTTGGTATTTATCTATGAAAGCCTTTTCAGAGTATATTATCTTTATTACTCCTCTACTTTTTTCTTCATTGAGTATCTTTAATGCTGTAAAAAAGCATAATGGAAAACCATTTGCATGGATTTCATAAAATAGATTGAAAAGGTATTTGAAATGTCCAGATGGGTTCATAAACCATTTTCCCATTCATTCTGAGGTAAGATGTTCCTAGGCAACCTACTGAGCAGGAGGAGGTCAACAAATACAAATACTTGTGCAAGTGATTCTTAGCTTCTAAGGCTATTAATTTACTGTCTACAAGTCATAGTTTCTGTGAGCTACAGAAATAATAAAATTAACAATTGGATGTATTTGGATTGTCTCTTTATCTCCTTATCCCTTCTCCTCCAATCCTTAATCTCATTCAACTTCATATCAGCAGACACTGCTGTGTCTGTACTGATTGACCTGCTGCCAAATCAAGTATAAAGAGGTGACTCTTCCTACTTTCCCCTCACTATGAGAGCAAATTAGGTCTTTTTCCTCTACCTGACCATGAATTTTCATGTAGTTTATAGGAACATATTTTTGAGATCTCTGGGATTTTATTTCAAAATGTTGAAAACTGGCCAACTGATTCAAAAGGTGTTGGTAGGAAACCTGTTTTGGTCAGATGCTTCTGTGGGCAACAAAAAAAAATTACTGCCAAGTTACTAGTGAAACAAGGCATATGATTATGCTGTCTGATGTGTCCTTGGTCCCATTTGTTTTCTCCCCCTAGAGAGCATCAGCTAGAGCATCCCTCTTGGAACAGTATTTTCCTTTTTGCCTAGCATTTTTAGCAGATGGGATGTGAGCTTTATCTCTTCTGTAATTTTTTTTCCCCACTCCTTTGATGGCATTGCACTCATCTTCCAGTTGTTCTGTCATTGAAAGCAAAATGTCTGAATCCTTGGGCGTCTTTGAGAATTGGAGAAATTAGGGATTTAAAACTCATAGATACAATTTATTAATGTTTTCTCCTTTAAATATCTCTCCAAACCTGAAACTATGCCATTTTATGTTTTTGTTTTGTGTTTTGGTTTGGTTTCGTTTTGAGGTTTTTTTACTGGAGATAATACTTCAACGAATTGTCATTGTCTGTAAAAGTGTGACAGATCATGAACCCTGGTGGTCTTTTAATTATTTTGCAATAGATTCTGGCTTGTTACATTTTGCCATAATTGATTTGATGTGTGCATTTGATCAAGCATGCAGTCCTTGAATTTGAAGGCTAGAAGTCTGGCTTTCAGAATTACTTTCCCCTTTTGTCTTTTACAGCTCTGAAAATTCAGGCAGTTAAACTTCAGCTGCTTTTCCATCCTATTTAAATTGGAACAGTGAATGTGGGTTTATTGTAGATACCTGTTTTTAGAATGTAGTCAAGCTTGCTAGATGGTATAAACCATTTAGGGCCATAAACTGGCACAAAAGAGGGGGTTTGAATATGTGCATCACAAATAAGCAGTAAGTAACAACTGGTTCAAAGGTAGAAGCAGGATGAACTGTAATAACTAATGATCACATGTTAGTGTCTTGACTAGAATGCTTTTTTCATGGGACAGTTTGGCTCACCAAAATTTATGCAGAGGTACACAGTGCATGTTGTGTGTGGTGGGAACAGCTCGCATATGAGAAGGGAATCAAGGGAAAATTAGCTTTTTTTCTTTTTTTTATCCTATCTGCTTGTTTGTTTCTAATACTTGGTAAATGTCAACCTGTATTCATAGTAGATAACGTTTGGTGGATGTAATTCATATGGTTTCATTTTTGAAAAATGGTATGTGGTTTATTACATTTTGAATTTTGAAAATAATGAATGGACTAAAAATATGTAAGAGTGATTCAGACGTGGGAGGCTGTTTGAAGAGGAGGAATCTATTGTAAGTATTTCCACAAAACATGGAAATAAATGTATTCTGGGAAATAGTTAATCAGTAAAGTGTGTCACAAAGCAGAGGATAGCAAGACTTTATAATCGTCCAGTTTGTATTCCCAGTACAATGAACTTAGAAATGGATCAATAAACAATGGCTAATGCATCTCAGCATGTTGGTACATGAGCTGTTACTATGACATGGGAACAGGTTAATGTCCTCCATAGATCTGCATGGTATTCAAGAAAATAGGTCATGGTAGGGGAAAGGGAGGGAAAATTAAAGAGAAAAAAAAGTTGATTTTTTTTTTTTTACTCATCCCATTCATTGAAACTTTTTCATTATGCTGCATCTGAAGTGTGTTAATGATTAGACAGCAAAACTTCATAAACATTGGGATAGTAACTTGCAGCACTCTCTCTGATATCTGTTATGGACACTGTTATGTTATCACAACAATCTATGCAGTAACAGATGATATCTGGGGAGTTTATGTAAATACTTTTGAAGGCATTGCCAGCAAAAACTTTAGGATTCATTGATTATGGATGCTTGATAAATTTTAAATAGAGATTTATTTATTTTTCTCAAAGCGAATCAGGAACAAGTGTTGTAGTGTGAGTTTGGCAATGTTGTAGTTTTCATTTAAGTGCTGTTTTTAGGGTATTCCTAATTTGTTTAAATTCTTGAAGACAGACAACTTCCACTGATTTTTCAGCGAAGCTTTTAAAAACTTTACTTCAGATACTTCTCTTAAAATGCATTGCTTCCGGAGAGGATGGAGAAGGAGAGAATCTCTCCTTCCTGTTAGCATAAACTAGGTGGGTTTAAGACTGTAGTTTTGTTATGGAAATAGCCCTCTTTTAAGAAGTATCTTCTGTTGTGCAAATGTGTTTTCTTTAGGGCTCTTCATTTTTGGGAGAGATAGAAAGGTAATTTAATTAATTTAGTACTGTATTTCTTCAATCAGTTCACATGCTGTTGTTAATAATTGTAGCAGTCATATTCGGCTGTGCAATTATCACATAAATTAAGATATTTACCACTTACCCATTATGTTTTCCTCTGTTCACTTTCTGCATGTGACGGATTATCCGCTGCCTGTTTGTCTGATACTGCAGCTGCAGCCTGGAAAGGTGCCTGGGCAGTTCCACTGTGTTATATTCTTGGCTGGTAGGACCCAGCAGTGATCACAGGCAGAAGGTGATAGAGTCTTGTTATCTCCACTAGAACAGTGACCTTTTGAAGCTGAGGGATAAAGAGGGACATTTTTGAATTGAAGTTCCTTTTTCTGACTGCATAGCTCCAGAAACATTTCTAGACAAAAGCAGCAGTACTGGGAAAATTGTATTTTCAGGATTATTCTGCAAAGGAATACTTGAGATTTTGGTAGGTTTAGGGAGAGAAAATATGGAAATTGCATGACTGTTTAAGTGCTATGCTCAACTGAATTGCTTAATTCTGCTCTGAAATATAATACTTCAAGTATTGATTACAAATTTGTTTTGTTCTTTTTCCTCTGATAAGGAGTGCATGTACTGTTTGTACAGGAGTTAAAACTGATATGCCATTTGTCAATAAATTTTAACCTTTGATATATTTTATCTTTTGTATGCATAATAAGTAGAAATTACTTAAAGTTGTTTGAACAAGAATCCAAAGCCTAAAATTAGATTTCTACTTAATCCTAAACAGTTTAAAAAAATTTTGATTTTTAAATTTTGGATTTTCTTAGCAGAAAACATCAAATACTAACTTGCTTTAGTGTTGTTCTACTGCAGATATAGCTGTCTCTGGTAGGTCTGAAAGTAGTTGTGTTAGTTGCAGCACTTGCCTCATGTCTCTACTGTCCCACTTTAGGTTAATGGTATCAGTAAAACTCATGCAACAATATTCCAGGTTGTTCCTTGGCTTACCTCCTTCCTATCCCAGCTTATCAGGAGTTAGTTTGAGTAATGACATATATGCTAAATGCCAGAGCCCATATTCTTATCCAAAATTGTGAATAAATTATGATACTCATCTTTGGCTGTGCTTGGAATGGCCTGGAGTATTAATAGCACTCAAATTTTGATTGTTACTTTAATAAAACAATTAAAATACTGTTCTTGAGGTGAATTCTGAGAATTCTCAGTGGCAATTTCTTTTTTTCTGCATACTAAAGTTTCAGTCCTTCTGTGTAATGTCAGCCTATTTAGCTGATACAGGATTGCCAATATGTCTTTGCTTTAAATAGGACATAATGTCTTCACTTTTCCAGTCAAACCAACGTTCTCATTCGGTTTGTGAAAATCACTGATAAATATGACATATGAACTTTCCCCAGGAAGCATGTGAAGTACATTATCAATTTATGGTCATAAATGAAAACAGGAAAAGTTCCCACTGGTGGTAAGAGTGATATTTTTCCCCACTCCATTGACAACCTTTGCATTTGAATGAGAGGCAATCCAGTCTACACCCTTAGAGGATTTTAAGTCCCAGCTGGATAAAGCCCAGAGCAACCTGATCTGACCTCTTAGTCACGCTTTCAGTGCGAGGTTAGACGAGAGACCTCCTCTAGGATCCTTTCGAGCCTCAGTTATTTTGTGGCTCTGATTTACTGGTTGATCACTCTCATTTTCAGCATTCTTTCTTCCTAATTGTGTGAGCTGTTCATTCGGAGTGCTCAATAAATTCCTTTGGTAAGAATGGCATCACATGAGACTGGAGAATTAGAGGCACCAGCTCAGGGGGAAAGGGAGTGCAGGCAAATTGCTGTCCAACTGTCTTGATAAGCAGCTGAAGCTGTGGACAGATTAACTCCTGCTTTGAAGAATATTTCTGTGAAGCATTAGTCTAGATTAAGCCATTTTCCTAAGAGGACTTAACCAAATGATGAAATTCTTTGTTCTGAATTTTAATAAATTATGCAGAACCTTGACTAAACAAACACTAATTTTTTTACAAGAAATAGATGATTCTCACACATTATATAATATTCAAAATAAGTTCTAATTGTGAGTAGGACATAGCATAACTTGGATATAATGCAGGCAAGAAGAATTAGAGCAAGGAAGCCAGCAGATTTTTTCTTCTAGTAAAACAGACAAAATTACAGCCCTACCAGAAGAGTTTAGAAGGGTTCCTAAGCAGGAAGTCACCAAGGCATTGGATAATGTGCTTGTTGCTGAGATAGTTGCTGCAACTAAACTTGTTTGGTCAGGTTTTTTGTTGTTGTTTATTTATTTGTTGTTTTGTTTTAAATTTTGTTACTGATATAAACAAAGAAGGAGGCCAAAAAGAAATTTTGTTCAATTGCAGTCAGCTATTAAGCAGACTGAACTGCATAAATGTTTTTCAAGAATAGCATTGTCAGTTACTTTTGTTTCTTTGATAAGACAGAAAAGGTTGATTTATATTTAAAAAATAATCTCTTTGGGAGATTTTTTTTGAGTCTATAAAAAGTCCTTTTGTCTTCAGAGTCAGAGGTGTCATGAGGTAGGAAAAATTATAGAAACATTCATAATTTATGCCTATAAGTAATAGCATTTGTTGAAGAGTTTGATGCCTGCTTAGGGCAACAACAGGGAGGAAGAAGTCTTATTTCTCTATCTAGTAGTAATATTTTTTTGATAAAACTGGTCTTAGACTTAAATCAGGTCATTTTTGTTTTGAATACCCACTTCTGATTCTAGTGTTATCCTTTGGTGTGGGATGAAGATGAAATAGTTGATTTTCATGTGCATGTTTTTAAGGAGAGCTCCAAGTTGAGGGCCTGCCTGCCCCAGCAGAGCCACTGGCGCTGCACAGGTTTGTTCTGCATTGACAGTCTGCTTTGCCAAAGTGCTTCAGTAGAACAAGGTGATGGCAGTGCTTTCTAGTGTGAATGCCAAAGTGAGATCCAGCTGCTTGTTTTGGACTGCACACAGGTGGTAGAAACTGAAAAACAGTTAAAAAATGTCTTGTCTGTTACTTTCTCCGATATCTGTCCTCCCACATGATGACTATAGGCAATAAATAGAATTTTAGCATGTAAATTAGTGTTTGAATTTTTCTTCATCTGCCCACTCCCATTATTTAGGTGTGTAGTCACACAGTTTTAATTCTGCCAACAGTCTTTGTTCTTAAAAAAAAAAAAAATCCAAACAGATAGATACTGAATGTAGAGGAAAATGGTCATATGAAACAAAGGATCTTCAATTCTCCCCTTTTTTATGAATATCAACTGGTTTGGTTTGTGTGGGTTTTAAAATATGTTTATTTTTTCTTTGTCAGGGTGGGGAGAAGTTGCCTTGGCTGCTTACCAAAGGAATTTTCCATTGACTGATAATATTACCACATAAATGAAAAGCAGTGATTATGATTTTGAATCCGTTAAGAACTAGTGAAGGCCAGCTCTGGGCTGCTCTAGAGAGGTTGTGGAAAAATTCTTGATTTTGATCAACCCCCAGTCTCTTTTAATGAAGGCCAGCATTTTTATGTTATCCACGAGTGCCTTAACTCAGGACAGCACAAAGGCTCTTAGTTATGAGTGCTGTCCTTAACTCTTCATCTTATAAGCAGTTTACTTCCTCAGAAGAAACAGAAAAAGTAGCACAATGTACTCCTTTAACAAAAAGTGTGTTTGCAACAGTAGCTGGTATGTAGGTCTTTCTTTGTGGTTTTCCAATCAGCTTTCACAAAGGATTTTATTACTGATCTGATAAAAACACTATAATACTAATGGAACACTACAGAGATCAGTCTAGACAAAGCCATTTGCTTAATTCTGGCTTTTGAGACATGGACACTTGTAACTTTTCATATTAGTTGGAACTTCCCAGAAAAGCCAACTAATGGTCAAACAGGTGTTTGTGTTAATTTTTTTCTCCTCTTTGGGCTTTACAAAATAAATGACACACCTGGAAAGTCTAATTACTTATTAGTTCCTTCAAATGCTCAGCACTACTTGCAGGGTATAATTATCCACCTGACTTTAGAGATGGAAAATAATCTTCTTCTGCCTCAAAGACAATCACTTAAATGTGTTGGTTTCTGAATTTGGGGGCAGAGGATGAAGCACGTGTGTGTGTGTGTTTGTTTGCCTGTCATCTGCATGTTCTTTGGGAAATGCAGTGCCAAATCCAGTGCCTTCCTCTAAGCTTACCTGGACTTAATGTCACAAATTATCCCATTGACAGATTGAGATCCTTGAAATTGTGGGTTTGCAAATTGAAGTAGGAAAATTATTACCACTGCCAAAAATCCATCTGATATTTTTATAAAGAAACCTGTGCTGTATATTTTCAAGGCAGAATTGATTTGAAGGTTCTTTAAAAGGATCATTAGGGAAATTTTTCCTCTGTTGCACTAGGATTTTTTAAATGCATACTGATGCTGCCAAAATTATTTGGAATTTACACTAAGATAATGTAGAGCAGGATTTGTCTCCTCTTTAATGATATCAGTTCTGTTTCCACAACTAGAGTAGCCTCTTTCTTGCAGACAGAAGTTTCTACCAGGAGGGAATTTCTGTGACTTCAGTGGCTGTTGCTGCCTTAGGCAGCAACCCATGACTAGAATTGCAGACATGTTTACAGCTGGAATCAGTCGTACTTTCTTAGGTTGTTTAAATTTCAGCCTTGTGAGCCTTTTATTCCCGTGCAATGGCATAACAGGAAGATATGTTTACCAGTATCTTTGGATTTCTGGATGCAGCCAGGATGCCAACACTGAAAACTTTGTGTTATTAATGACATAGGTTTTATATGTCACTTGATTGCATGTTTATTTATGTTTTAATTTGAAATATAACTCTGCCTAGTAGATAATCAAGTAATATTCCTAGGCAGAGTATTAGAATGCATGTTTCAAATGGTGTAAATTTGAAAGATGTAATAATAAAAAGCAACAATGTCTGCTTAAGTAACTGGGACATAAATTGATATGCATTGCATCTTTACACTTTATGCAATTTCTGCCTCTTTTATAAAGTCCAATGACATCACTTGCTTACTCAGCTCTTCCGGATCCTTTGCAGTAAGGAGAATTAAAATACAAAGGAAAATTCAGAAGAACTCGAGTCAGGTCTTTTGATTTCAGACATTTGTTAGCCTTAATTCTGAGTTTGCTCATTACATTTTTTGCAGCCTTCTTTTTAATTTGCGAAGCTGTTCATGTACCAAAGGGGAAGTAAATATAAAGGAGAGGAAGTTGGTGGGCTGGTAAATATTTAAGAAAGGAATATGCACAATTTATTTTGCTTCAGTAATGTCTTTGTGTTTAGCTTATCCATTCAAATAGTAACTCTTGGTGGGCTGATACCATGGAAAAGATGACAGCAGTTAAAATTTTAGAGGAATGAGAACCAGGCCACACTACTGCATTGGTTTCCACTTGGTATTTATTACATCAGCATCCATTCCAGCCTTCCCTGTCAAAGTGTATGTAGCTGTTACCCAGACATGGTAGTATATGTGTTGTAGTCAGGGTCAGCTGCTTCATATGGCACCACTCTCTTGCTGCTTGTGAGGGATGTCCACAAACAAGGGGTTCAAGATCTATTTCTTGTCTTTGCTACATAAGCAGGCAGAATTCCTTTTACTGTCTGAAAATTCAAATTAATCCTGGTGAACTCAGTTCTGGACATGTTTTTTACCTTTTCTTTTTTACCAGAATTCTGTTTTGAGTCTTTCAATCCAGGTATTTCAACAAAATTCACTTTGGCATCCTATCATAAGTAGCCAGAATGGATGGGCACAGAGGCTTGGCTTGTCAGAAGATGTTAGTATAGAACTCAGAATAAAATTTGGGTGTTCTGGCTGTTGCGGTGCTGTCACATCCCCAGTTCAGTGAGAAGAGGAACCAGATCTTGAACTGTCTGCCTTCTTACAGAAATAGTTTTAAAATCTGTTACATTCTCCTGGTGTGGAAATTCTTGGAGGATATGTGAACTAGCATAATGAAACATTACAATGAATTATTTTGAGTTAGCAAATGGCTTTGCTAGTGTAACTTGTGTGCGTATCTATACACAAGAGACAAAAATTAGATTTAATTACAAAGATCACCTTCACAGAACAGGCTTTCTCCGGACAGTAATCAGCAGTAATTATTTCTTGTTATGGGTCCTGACTATATAGACAGGATGCAGCTGAGCTTGCAGCTAAAACTAAACATAAACAAGCATTGTGAATACAGACTGTACTAACAGTTCAAATTATGTTAGAGAATTATTACACTAAATATGTGTTTATATTGAATTCCAGTGTGGTTGTGAATAGAGCAGGCATGTTATATTCACATGCTATCATGTAGCAGGCAGCAAACTAAGTAGGAGAGTTCTTACTTCTTTCCAAGTTTAAAGGTAGTATTAGGAATCTGCATCAATGTGATTTTTTTCTATCAATAGCTGTCACATATATGAGGCAGCAGTACAAAGACTGCAAGGTGATGTGCCTCTTATGCAAATTTTCCTAAACACATTAAGTTCTTGAGCTCTGAGTTGAAATGGTTGTTATGGGAACTAGTAATCAATCTACTTCATGCAAAAGAAAAATCGAACAGATTTAATATCTGTTCCAAAATATACTAAATGCTAGCCCACTTCAAATTGGTCACTAATGCTATCTCATTAGTGATTTACTTGTGATTAGTGATTAATATTAGTGTTCAAGATTTATATAATTGGTAACATTTTTACGACATTCCAAACATTAATCCTTTAGTGTGCCTATAGCAAAAAGCAAATAAGCAAACAAATAAAATCCTCCTCCAAAATCCCACCAGTTGAAGCATGGATTTTTGTCCTTGCAAATTACTTCATCTGATCAGGAAAAATGTGATTAGATGTAAATTAGTGACTGACCAGTTTCAATGTAAATTTTCTTCTGTTATATTATCTGAGATTTCACTGAGTATATATAGTTAATTCACTAGTGATTTACACTAACTTGTTTTGCTTCTCAGGGTAATTGGACTAGAAATGCATTAGTCAGTTAATGCAGTTCAGCTGGTGGTCAGTATCTTGGTAAGTCATGATAAATCAGTGTTTTAGCATTTTCCTTTTGAGGGGGATAAACCAGGCATGTCCACAATGCTATTTTTTTTTTCTCTTCAGAAACATTAGTATTTGCACTTTTAATTAAATCATGCCAGATACTCCCCAAAAGCTAAGTATTTGTTTACTACATTAATCTACACAAATAGTATTTTTTATTCTTTTTATTCTAAACTTGTTAGATTTTGCTCTGCTATCTTATTAAGTATTCTCATAAAATTATACAATGTGTCAGATGAATTTTGGATAATCTTAGGGGAACTAATTAATTCTGAACATACTTTTGCATCCTAACTAATTTAATTAATTTAAAATTGTATTATACTGTCTTCCTTCTTTTGGTATCTGATATTTTTGGGAGGATTAAACTTCAATAAAGGGAAGGGCTAGAAGGCTATGAGTGTGCTTTAGTGTACATGAAAGATAATGAACAGTTTTTCAGTTTTATGTAATCATTGTATAATTCTTGTGAAAAGGAAATAAGCAATTTGGGTGCATGGTGAATAAGCTACCATACACTTAAGAAAGCATAGGTATTAGTTATCTTTAACTCATGTATTTTAAACTTTTTTCTTCCTGTTCTTTGTTGCTGTTTTGAAATAATGTAATCAAACGTTTACATCTTAAACTGCCACATACACATGTACTGTGATAAGGGTATTATTATGCAGTTTAATTTTGGGCAAGGACAGCAAGCTACTAAGGTTTTAAAAGTAATGGTACAACAATGTAGGAATGTACAGAAGGGTTGCTGGGTTTGTGTGCTGTGCTACCAACACTCTGAGAGTAAGGGTATCTGCAGGATGATTTGTGGCAGGCTTAATCCTGATTTTTATCTGCAATCCCTTGTTCAGTGTATATGCATTAATTTTGTGAACAAAGTGCGTGTGTTTATGTCCCATCCAATCCAGCTCCATCTGCCCGGCTGGGTGTAGAGACAGATTTCATAATCGACATGAAAGCGACGCTAATATGCTGGAAACGATCTGGTAATCGGTCTCCCCTTGCTGGTGGGATTGTTAAGTGGATTGCAGAGCTCTGGTTCTGTTCTTTAGTGCAGCTCTCCTGTGTCGGCATTGCACTAGAGATGGCTGCCCCAGTGGGAAGTGCCCCTTCCTTGCGCAGGGCCGTGTCCTGACCTTTCCGTAGGGCTGCACGGCCTGGGGCAGCCCTGCAGCCCCGCTGAGCTGCACTCGCCGCAGTGTCCTCCTGGCAGCCATAGAGCCGTGGCTCTGTAGTGGGGGGGTGATAGGCAGCACGGTTTTGTAAGGAGGGCTAGAAGTAAGAATGATGAAAATATCCTCCAAACATTAGCAGGAGTATAAATGAGCAGCAGTTTGCACAAGGAAGATGTAAAATGTATCTTTTTTAGTGTGCAAAACCTACTGGGGTAAGTTATTTATTAGGTTGGATCCTGATGACATGCATCCTTTGACTGGTTAAGGCAAAAAACGTCATGGAAGCTATCTCAGTACAACTTTGAGATGCTGGAACACTTGAAAATGTAAAGAGAGGAAAGGTCTATAATTTCCTGTTTCCTATCTTCCACATTTTGAACAAATTCTTGCAGAAAGAAGCATAAGCCTCAGGGAGACAACAGGAACATGAGGCACAAGCTCAATGAATTTAGGAAGAGTAAATAGTCATGCCAGTCTAATTTTCTTCTGTAACATGACAATAAGTACAGTGAATTGACAAGGAAAGTGTGACTGTTAGTATTTTTCATGTTAGTGCGTTCTTTGGCAGTGTTTCTTGCTATAATATTGCGAACAAGGGAAGAAATATGACCTGAAAGAAACTCTTGTAGAGTAGGAGCAAGACTTGGTGCATGACTGTGCCTAGTAGGTGGTTACTAATGATTGTCTGTCAGAATGAAATGATTGTATTGAATGTGGTTCATCCACGGTCTGTTGGGTCTGTACTCATTCTGCTTCATTTCAATTTTCTTGTTAATGACCTTGATGATCGAATAGAGGGTGTGCTTACAAAATTGATTCACTAAAAATGCCCCTGAAACTTGGAGGGAATATATATATATATGACACAAGTTTATGAGCACAAAATTATTTTGAGAAAATTAAGAAAATCTTAGGAGATAAATAGTGACAGATTGAAGTTCTACACTTAACAGAAATCATGAATACACAATTAGACTGTAGGAAACAAGGATTAGATGATAATTCTCCAGAATTCCTAATGTAAAAGGGCAAATGTTATACCAGGAGGGATAAACACATATAGAACAATCTTTTTTTTCTTTTTTCTTTATCCATGAGTAAGTCCTGTGTTGAAGTGTTGCATCTCACCAGGGCAAATGCCCTGAGGAAATAGAGCTCACCTGAGCAGAGGTTGGGAGAAGAATAATCAAATAATTTGAGGTCTAGAAAACGAGGCCTAGTTGGAAAGACTGAAATAATTTGAATTAGGGAGAGGAGTGATTGTGCAAGTACCGAAAAGATGACCAGAAGGCATAATTTTGTGTGCATGTGGTAGGCAATTTCAGGAAGGTAGGAAGTTGTTTGGTTTAAAGCCCATCCATGAGAAAAAGGGAAAGATGAGTGATTGTAAAATGTTGCAGAAAACATAGATTAGTTCTCATCACTAACAAAGGACCAGTTTCTGATATAACTGACTGCTCTTTCTTATAAAGAATTTTATTTAGCTCTTTTTTGAACAACGTTATTTTAAGATTGATAAACGGTACATATAGACTTTTTGGAATGCTACTGAGTAACAAATGAACACTTTGTACATGGAGACAATTTACCCTGAGACAGTATCCACTTGACAAAATGGTGATACAATCAGTCTCCATATTGCCAGTCCTTTGAGGCCTAGCATCCTCTAATGCAGTAGCCTCATTCATCTTTTTTTTTTTTTTTTGTTGGTATCTCAGTATGCAAGTAAGAGTTGTACCACACAGGATGTTCAGCTGTCTTTTCCTTTTCAGAGGCCCTTAACAAGCCTCTCAGTAGTAAACTTTTATTTCTTTCTCATTTTCATAATAACTTCAGTTGTTTCTCCAGCACTCTGGGTACGGATGTATTATTAGCATATGAAAACAAGGAGTGTACTGTTGGTAATTGTTTTGTTTATAAAACCTTTCCCAGTTTCCATTGTCTATTTCTCCACTAGGAAATGAGTTCGGGCTTCAGTTACCTTAGGGTGTAACATATGTTGTTAGTATACTTCGAGTCTCTATTTACATTGTTATACCCTAGAATACGTGTCTTTAATCATCGCAGTTGGAAATTACCTTACTTAACATTTTTAGTTTCTGTTTGCTCAGAGAGATTTTGTGAGTCAAAGCCAACAGCCTGTGCACAGTGTAGCCAGCCAAACCTGAATTTTGTGCCTGAGAATGGAATTTGTCACAGCCCTAAGCACTTTTTAATGGAGCTTCTTGTTTAAGTAAATGTGAAGGAAATTCCATCATTTCAGTATTCCTTCTCTCTAATGACTTATTAAGAGCTGCTTTCAATTTATGTTCTTGCCTAATATTTCCCTTCCTGTCTCCCATGGGCAGTCTTTAAACACAGGCAGATGATATGGAAGCATTAGGAGTCCAGCATCCTGCAGGGAGACACTCTGGAGCTTTTAAGAAGTGGAGGTTTTTGCATATTACAGAAAGGATCAGGGTGATTGAAAAGATTTGTTTTGGTTATGAGATCATTTGAACTCGTCTCTCTCTCCTCTGCTACTACTGTTTTGCTTCTCCATCACATAGCCAACTTGGGCTAAATGCTGTAAATTCTATTATTTTTCCTGCATCACGTACCTTGCTTTCCTACATGGATGTTTGTGTTCAAATTATCTGCAAGAAAAGTTACTGTTGACATTGATTATTTAAATATTGATCATTAGCTTTCAAATTTCCAGACAAATCTATGTGGAAAACTCACAGGTTGGTGCTTTCAAGCTCTGGCAATATTATTTTTAACCACCAGAGCCAGCAACTCTTGCTTTAACATAGAAAATGCAGAGTTAGCTGTATGAATCTAGTAGGTGATATAGATACTAGGAATAAAGAGAAGGACCCTTACTGTAGTGGAATACAAAGTAAGACAGTTATTGTCCATGAATAGTCAGTGGTAAAATAATCTTTGAAAAATATGCCCCAAATACTAAGTCTCAGAGAGAATGCTGATAGCATCTGCCACTGGAGCTGGAGGGTAAGACTGCTATGTAGGAGGAATGTATAATATAGAGATGCCATAGTATAGAAGTCGCAGGATGTTGCAGCCTCATCAACCAGCTCTAAGTACTGGGTGTAGGAGGCCAAACCAGCATTTGGTGTGATTCAAATGATGTACTTAAGTAAGGCCTGGGGTTTGGGAGTGCTGTGATGCTGCTGAGCTGAGAGCTGAGCTCATGCTGGCGCCTGAGGTTGAGACACTAGAGCTGCTTTTCCCTTGCATGGTTGGAATGAAATTTACAGCAGCAGATGGCTGCTCATCAATGGATAATTTCATGTTGTATCTTACCTATTGTTTTTAAAGCCATAGGTAGATCAGAAAACTCATGGCTTTACTTTTTCTTAGACCTGGAATGTACATGCCTTAAATAATTTAGGTTTCTGGAACTGGAATTCCTTGTTTAGCTGCCCTTGCAAATCTACTGAGGAAGCACAGACCTGTCTTACTGTTTATGCTGCAGCATGTTGTACTTTCTATGCTTGACTTAATGAAGATAATTAACTTTGGACCAACAGAAATTACTTTTGCTTTCCTTTATTTGGTAGAGGAAGGATGCCGCTCATTGTGGAATGCTGGATTAGGCTATTGGATGTCATAGTACCTAGTATTTTTCTGTCTCTGTAGAATAACATTAAAAAGCATAATAGAAGCTTTATTTATAAGCATAAAGTATGGTGTTATGAAGACTCTGTTAGCAGAATTACAATCCAAACTTGAAATTTAGTGAGATGGATGCAGCCACTTTCTCTGTAAAGTGAAGTTTGAATTATCTTGTTGCAACAGAAGTAAATGAAGTGGATGTTACCTTAGAAACTCAGTAGCTAAGTGCTCCTAAGTGACGTCAGTTTATTTACAAGACTAAAAGTACGCTGAATTTTTTTAAGCTACTGAAATGTGGATAAAAATCCAGTGTTCCATACATAAAGTTCAGAAGTGACTTTGTTGTGATTTCACTGTGCAAAACAGAACTGAGCTATAATATTACTTATTCAGTCTTGCTTATTCAACACTTTTAGTGGGATAGCTGTGTTGGATGGTAATATGTGTAAATATGTTGGTTTAATTTAATAATTCTAGGGGAAGGCAACAGGAAGGCAACACAATAGTCTGGATAAGCAATAGCACTGCAAACATGCTACAGACAATAGTCGATCTGTTAGCTGAGAAGAACTGACTTCCAGGCTCCAATTGAAGTTGCACAGACGTCTCTCTAAGGGTGGGAGCTCAGTGATCAAAAAGGCACCAAACAGGATGAATAACAATCAAACAAGGGATTATTTTTTTTAATATGACATTTTAAACTGATTAAAACTACTTTTATTTAAGGAAAAATATATTTGAGTATATTTAAATTCCACATTTATTGTTATCAATTATTAAGATAATCTGATCTGAATATACTTTAAAATAAAATCCTACTACACTTGCCACAAAAATTTTAGCAAATGAGGTGCTGAATTGAAACTAGCACTAATGAACTGGCAACCTAGCTTTTGGCATTAAGTGGGTTTTTAAATTATCATGTAGTGTAACTGTTTTGTTTGTTCTACACACTTTCTCACCTTAGAATGAAAGATAAAAAAGCAAAAAATTTTCATTTTTGAGTAGTAGCCTATGGAGCTGAGGATATGAGGTGCCTTACTTCTAGAAGTGTTAAGCATTTACTATTTTTTTAACGTACCTAAATAAAATAAGATTGTATAATTTCTGTCCACATGCAATCTGAGATTAGTATGAAATTCTATTTTAGAAAACATGCTGTATCACATTTATCATTTTCTGAAAAATAGTCCAGATTATTTAGTATAATCATCTTAGGCAATTAAGCTCACTAAAGCAGAAACACAGATTTTATAAGTACTCAGGAAAATGAGAGGGGGAAAAGATGGGTCTAAATATAAAGAAAATGTTTTTGGGCATCTGTGTGCGACATAGAGGGCAGGGGGAGAAGCCGTAATCTCTATAAGGGAAAACAAGAGTTGAATGGAATTGAAGTATCTCATTACATGGATATTTATGGCATCTCCTTATTAACAAAGCAGGAAGCAAAAGCTTGTGTATAATGTTATAATATATTGTGTTAAAGTACAATTCAGCCTGTTCCCATATGCACAGCAGAATTGTCTCTCCTCTTTTCTGAATGCTGCACTTCCAGTGGCCAACACTGTTTTTGATGAGTGCTGTTGTAGCTGATGGTGGAACCCATGCATGGGAACTTTTGCAGAATCAAACAATTATTTGGAAACAGCTGTAGAAGGTTGAATAGAAGCTTCTTGATACCAATTGGACGATGAGTGACACTGTGCTGTATTATTATTTCAACTTTGATATCTAAAAGGAGGAACTATCCCTGCAAGCATGCATGAGAATTAGGATAGTGTCATTTGTCCATTTTATGGATGAGGAATTGGAGCAGACAGAGATGAATTCATTTGCATGAAGTTGCCCTGGAAGTTGGAAGACATGATGATTAATCCTGGTACTCTGTCTAGACTGATGACTGATAACAGTAGTGAGAGAATTTAAAAAGTGCCTACACCTTGAGAATTCCCAGCAACCTCCTTAAGGTTTAGGTGAAAGTGATATATTTTCATGTGTGGCTATGTAAGAATAGTATTTTTCTGTATAGATTAGATATAAGTAGATAGATGTGGGTAGATAGAAATAAGGATGACAGTATAGAAACTGCCATGTTCCTGTTCAAATTTGCTTTTTGAATAGAAACTTTTAGTATTTACATCTTCCATTTCATTATCCTCTCTTTCCCATTTCTTTTCCCATGTTATTTGTGTGTCTTGAGTTGAAGTGATGCAGATACTGATTTAAAGGTCTCTTGTCCCCCAGCACATTTCCTGAGTTGAGAGGATCACTGAGCAGGGTAAGAGGACAGTTGATTTTGGTTAGGGAAGAGGATAATGATAAGTTTGATTTGCCCCAATTGCATTTTGAGTGTGTTTTGTTTGTAGACAATACAAACTAAGTGGTTGTCAGTTTTGTGCCATGTTACATTGGCTGGTTTCTTCTGGCAGAAATACAGTTCTTGTTCAGTACCTGGTTCTGAACGTGACGCTGAGAATGGTCAAGCCGTCCTCTACCAATGGGCAGACTGGCATTGCGGTTTTGGGGTAAAAGGAAAGCTGTGGCCTTCAAGTGCTTATAAACTGTAGCTGTCTGGATTCGTGTATGGCAGGCGTGTCAGAGAGGCACATCCTACTATGGCCACAGCCACCTCTTAAAAAGAGCTGTGGAAAGAATGGGAAAGGATTTGGAGTGTGTTGCTAAAATCCACCAGGTGAGCGGTTTGCTTGCCCAAATTATTTATATAATCGGCACCCTGGGATAGCTCTTTGCGGGGAGGAGGGCTGCAGGCGTTCGAGGGCAGGGCGCGGCTGAAGGGTCTCTTGGCGGTGGGGAGGAGGTGAAGGGCGTGGGGGCGGCCGGGGTCTCGCCGGGAGGTGGGGGGGAGGCGCTGAAGGGCGTGGGGCGGCCGAGCGTGCCCTGCGGGGGAAGGTGGGCGTTCCCCACCGCCGCGGGGGCTGCGGCCGCAGCGGCCCCTTTAAGGCGCGAC
>VZTR01033257.1:150043-169561 GCA_013400775.1 Chaetops frenatus | reverse complement strand
TCAAAGCTTGTCAGTGCAGAAAAGAGTCTCTGTGATATCTGAAATTGGCATTGTTCCTCTAGGTTTGTTTGTATGCTAGTTAGGTGGGAATGGATTTTTGGTATGATTCCATGAAAACACAGAAATCAGGAGGCCTGAGCAAGGAATTGTAGCTGCTGTGCCTAATGGATGAGACAAAGAGATAATCTCCTATTTAATGTATGGAAGCATGCTAACAGCATTTCTACTGGATTTTAAAATGCAAAATCTAGGAATTACAGATCTGTGTTGTTTGTACTGTCATGTTTCTATGGGGAAATAGCATGAAACATTTTTTAAGACAGACTTCCCTTGCTGACGTTCCCTTCTTTTCCTCTACACTGGAAGCACCTGAGGTTTAAGCTGTACACAGGTCCCCTACAACTGTGCACAGTCCTCAGAGTTCTGTGCTAAGTCCATGCACACGTTGTGCCTGAAGTTCACAGCCTGCTTTTCACATCTCTTTCTTCTGCAAGATGCAAAGAAGAATGACACTACTCTCTCTTCAGCTAACCTAGGAAACCCTCCTTCACACACACCGTTTGATAAAATTGAAGCACAGATAAAAGGCAAAAGCCCTTTCAGGAAAAAAAATCCTTTAAAGACAAAGCCAAATGTTTTCTTGGAGAAGGGTTAGAAGTAAATAGACTGTGCTGATTTAATGGATTACGTTAGTGTTCTGCATAATTGATATTGTGCCAAAGAAGTTGTACTCAGTGGCCTTGGGCCTTTGTTATGACCAGTTCCTGTTACTACAGCAGTAACTGTGGCAGAGATTAAGACCCTGCCTGTACATGATGTTTTTTTTCTTAAGGATTCCCAGTTCTTTCCATTTGTGGAAGTGTGTATCCTGAAACTATGAAATATGAACGTCTATGTGTGGGGAAAATGAAGATAATATGAGAAGGCAGACATTCTGTTAATATTACAGTATGATTAAATGATATGTCTTTTTAATATTCTTCCTCATCCTTTCCTTCCTTTCTCTCACCTGCACATCTCTTTCCCTTATTTTTCGTCACACAGTTGCTGGTGAGGCTGCAGGGTGAACAGGTCACTGATATAAAACAGAATAAAAACAATGAACTTTAATAATCCCAGCTAGTTACTGTGGTTTGGTTTAGTGTGGCCACACAAATGCTTACGTGAATGCAGCTGGGAGAGGGAGAGAGTTGAACTGTAACAGGTTGTGCCATTGAAGAAAGTGTAGGTGTAATGTAGGCAACATTTCCAAAGTGCATTTCCAATGCACTTATCAGGATTTAATTAATCTTTAATGTTCTGAAGTAGATAAATTATCAGTGAAGTGCTGTGAAATACACAGAGTGTAGCTGGCTGAGTAATATTTTAGTTGCAACTTTGACTTAATACTAATCAAATCTTTTCCTGTGTGCTTTGGTAGTATGGGCAAAGTGGGAACCAGGTCAGGAACCTGATTCATGGAAAAAGTCATTTTCCCTACTGCATCAGGACTCTGATTTGCCACATGGCAAACACTTGTGCATGGGATCTCTGCATGAAATGTGGAACTTGGTAGTGATGCTGAGAACTTGCTTGTTAACATCTTCAGTGTTTGCTTTGCCATCATCGAGGTCAATGTTTTGTTTTCCAAAGTGTGTTATGTATTTTTGATAATGTTACAGGTCAGTAATATATCTAGATATGTACAACATGGTTTTTTAGATAAATGAATGTTTATTGACATGTAGCTAGTGGTATGCTCATTGTGTGGTCTGGTGTAACTTGGATTTTTAGATCACAGTTTGTGAAAGCTCATTACAAGAGTGTTGGATTGCTTCTTTCTTGCAAGAAAATGTTTTACTTGCTTTCTGAAATCACATTTTATCAAGTCTGTTAGATCAGGAAAGATGAAGGGGAACTTCTTTACAGGAACATGGAGTGATAGGACAAGGGTAAATGGCTTCAAACTTAGAGGGCAGGTATAGATTAGATGCTGAGAGGAAATTCTTCACTGAGGGTGATGAGGCACTGGCTCATGTTGCCCAGAGAAGCTGGGAGTGCCCCGTCCTCAGAAGTGTTCCAAGGCCAGGTTAAATGGGGCTCTGAGCAGCCTGGTCTAGTGGAAGGTGTCCCTGCTTATGACAGGGAGGTTGGAACTGGATGATCTTTTAGGTCCCTTCAAACCCAAACAGTTCTATGATTGTATGATTCAAATGCAAATGCTTATTGTTGGGGTTTTTGTCGGTTTGTTTTTGGTTTTTTTTGAGAAAAAATATTTGTGTCTATTGCAGAAGATACCTGGTTTGAGTTCTTGAAACATTTTATGTGGAAGCAAAAGCTGTATACTAGATGTAGACCTAGAAACGTTCCTGAACAGCAGTAAAACAATCTGCCTTCTTTCCTTTAAAGCTGGGCACCACTATTTGTGTTCTTTGCTTTTTTGTGTAATTAAAAAAGGAGCACCTGATATTCTGCATTTGATGGGCCAGTGCAACCAAAATGTGTAATAAATTATAACCAGAAGTTGGAGTAGACATGCAATTAGTGATGGAGAAATCATGGAGCTGCCTTCTCTTAGATTTCCTTTCAGATCTGTACTGTTCCAGATGCATAAGCAGTGTTGCCACTGCTTTTGGCTGCCTGTGAAACTAATTTGGCCTAAGACTCTGTGTTGGAGCATCTGCACCTTAGGAATTGTCATCACTGGTTGGTTGCCTTGCTGGTGGTCTTAGTGAAGAGACCAAGGATTAGGTTTGTAGATTGACTCACCTGCTTAACTCTACAGTTAGAGTTCTGACAATGACTTAATCTCGAAATATATCCTGGTATCTTCCTGTAAACTGTTCTGCTTTTAAGTTTGTTGTGATTGCCTTTTGTGGAAGTGGGCTTTCTTGCCTTTAAGGTTAGATAGCCTTCTAGATAGAAGTGATCTTTTAAAGCTCTAGCCATCCTGTGTCTCTGAAGATTTCTATAATACCGTGCTCTTTTACCTTTCTTTAAATTTCTTTGTTTCTCTTTTTTGTTCTGTATTTGTTTATTTGCTACTTCACTCGTATAAGGATCTGAATGGGGACTTCTGTGGTGTGCTAGAATTCATTCTCACTTAACTGGCAGCCTGAGTACAGCCCTAAGACCTCTCAAACTATTGCTTTTTTAGGTTTGCATTTTCTTTCTTCTTCCCTACCTCACACAGTCCCTTTACAACCCACACTGGTGTGTTGACTCTTTCTTTTCTGGGATGGCAGAGTATCTTACACAGAGGGTAAGACATTACAAGAAGTAGTTCTTCAGCACTTGCATGCTCCTCTCATTGTTCTCTGCTATGGCTTAGATCCAGTTTAAATCTGTAAGAGTATGAGGACCAACAGAAAGCTCTCATGCCTAAAATCCCTTTGCTATGACACCATAATAAAACTGTACAGCAGTTGGTATGTTTTGTCTCCAATTGTCCTCATCTTTGAAACTGGTACGAAATACAGGTTTCTTGTTCTGACAGTGGAGATAAATGAGCATTTAGACTTTTCCTCTCTGCCCACAGTGAAGTGACTTCTTTTATTCGTGACACAAAATCCTGAGGAAACAGGCTATATTGGTAATTTTAAATTTGATCTCATTTCTGCACAATTTTAACAATGAAGTTAGTTGCATGGGAATGAGAGGAAGGTTTTCTCTCAATTCTGAGTACATAGCCTGGTAATTTGGGAAAATGTTGGAAAAATAAAGCAACATAATGATTATGCTATTTGAATAAAACACTTAATAGAAAAGCTTTTGTTTCCATTCAGTCAATATTGTTACCAAGAAACCACTAATTACAGTGTATCATGTTAGAGGATGCCCTGACAAATCCATGCAAATCATATGATTTATAATTCATAAATCCCTGATCCCCTGAGTGATGTTGCTCTTGCACTTAGACTAATTGAGTACTTATGTTCATTGATCCAGTCCATATAGCACCTTTAGTCCATATGGCAGCCTTTACTGTGGGGCTGGGAACTCCTGTTCTCAAGTGTCCCCTGTAGATGCTGTAGTGTCCCCAAAATCTGCCTCCTTGGCCCTTTGTTTCACACTCCTTCAGTCAGTTCTGCCCAAATCAGAGGAATATTTCTGTCTGTCTGTCTCCCCCTGGTTGCAGAGACACAAAGTATGGTACAGCAGTGCCTTGTGGGGATGGGACTGCAGTGGTTAATTGCTCTTAATAGTAAGGCAGCCTCCTGGAGTAGCTGTGTGGTGTACTGGTTTATATTGGTTCTAAAATGTGTTTTTCCCAATAGCTGCTCTCAGAAATGTCTCACTGATAACCATTAGTCAACTCAGGTGTTTATTTTTGGCTTTGCAGGGTTTTGTTGGATATTTTCCTATGTGTGAAGAGTATATAATGATAATTTTTTCCCCCCTTCATAATGCAGTGGCTGCCAATACTTACAAATACTCAAATACACAGTTTAATACTGGTTATGTAGTTGGGTGTGAATAATCAGTGCACCACTGATGAAGATAGAATCCTATGCAAATTTCATGTGCAGAACTGGAAGTAAAAGCAAGGGACTAAAGATATATTATGTTTCAGGATAATACTTCACCCCTGATCATTGTTACCTATTTCCATAGTGATTTTAGCATAGTTTTGTAATGTGCTGTAATTGTAATTGTTCTCCAGAAGAATGGCATCACTTAATTCTATCAAAACTGTGGCGAGACAGATGAATGACAAATTAATAATTTACCATCTTTGCATAATACTGTAGCCCAGAACACCAGCAGGATTGATGGCAGAAGAGGTTAACAAATTTTAGCGGCTCCCATTAGCTTTTCATTGTCATATGTTTGTGGTGCTGACTGAAATAAGCTTTGTAGGAGATCCCAGTCCAGGGAACTAATTACTCGTGCTGATTGCCACCCTGATGAATAGACCCTCATTGTATCATTCCCCTGAAGACGAGGAGCAGGCTGTGATTCACGACTGCATCCTGGCTGATATTTGATAATAATTTTAACAGATAAATGTAGGAAGGCAGAATGATGAAGTGCCTATCCATGCTCTACGACTATCAAAGGCATGCACATAGCCAGCTGTGTTCTGCTTTTTTGCTATGATCACTAATGGGGAATTTTAAGTTATTAGATGGCCTTTGAATAAACTCGTATCTTCCTGTGTTTTGTAGTTTTTCTTTGATTAATTATTCCAAAATCATTGGGTCTTATAATCAAAGGAGCCCAATTTTAGTGTGGCTGTAATACAGACAAGTGTGAAAATAAGATACTGGGGAATTTGATTCCAATACTTCAGTATTTTTCTGAAATTAAGCAATTAGGAAGAGGAAGACTAATACTACCTTTTCTTTGGTTTTAGAAATAGACATAGAATTTTAATGAAGGATGCAAAGACAGTCTCCATTTTTATAAAATTATTTTCAGTCAGAACTTCTAATGTCTAAAAATCATGTTTGAGAGTAGTGTTATGCAAATAATTCTGGCTTTTGTTACTACATTTGTTTGAAACCTTGATTTACCTTAAATAAAACTAATTTCTGCCTTTAAACCTCAGAACTACAAATGTAGATACCAAGTATTTTTAACATTGTGATCTGTAAATGACTTGTGCCTATTCATTTGTCAGTGTTGACAGATACATTTTCTATTAGCTCCTGAATCAGGAATGGAGTATACATCTGCATTTTCATCTGTTGTTTTAATACAGACTCTGTAAACAAAGTCAGTGTTTTTTAATTTGAACTTACACGTTTTCAGGATATCATGGCTATTGTATGCCTCAGGCATTCCCTGTTTGTTTGTTTGCCCTACCTGAAATTGGCATTTTTTGTACATTCTCTGGGCTAAAATATTGTTTTACAGTGGCATTCATTCATGATCATCTAAGCAGATAGTAACTGGCACTTATATATGACCGTATTAAAAAGATCTACGTATTTTTGGAGCGTAAAATGGAAAATAGTGAATTTGATATAACCTTTTCTAGATGTAATTTTTTAAAAGTATGCTTTCTATGTAGCAATTATTACACATCATAACATGTAGTTTTTAATTAAATGTAAAAACACAACTACATAAACCAGAAATGCAATCTGATTTGCTTGAAAATAGATTGCTGTTTCACTCTCCTGGAATGGTTTATTTAAAAACAGTAAATGGAAAAGAAATGCATTTTCTCGTGTTGTTCTAAGCCTCAGGGGCTAAATGTAATGAATATTTTAAGAGATTATTTTAATTAAATTCCTGCACATCTAAACAGAGTAATATTTTATTATCACATACATAACCATGTAACTGAGGTATTCATTAAAGTTAACACTTTCTGGACCAAGAATTCATGGCATGATTTACTGACCTTGTGCAAAAAGGCACAAATTAGGAAGAAAAATGAAGGGGGACAGACTTTGATTAATATAGGTAATGCTATACCATATTTATAATAGCCTTTTCCCTATTCTGGTTTATAAATGCAGTCACTGAGAAAGGTGCCCTGCTGAGGCTGAAATGAGGCTGAAATCGGAGCACATGCCACTAGAGTGTGGGGAAACTGATCACACTGTCAGCAATTCATTTCAAAATGATGTATTTAGTGCTCATTTCACCTTCCAAGAAAAAAGGGAAAGGAGTTCCTTAGACTGGAAGGTGATATTGTTATTTTCAAGGACATACCTAAGTAAAAGATTGCAGAAAGGGGGGGAGGTTAAAAAAAAAAAAAAAAAGAAAAAGGGCGAAAGCAGCGCAAACAAGGAGAGCTTTATGCAGAAATTCAGCGCTACCATGCTGGTTGATAATTGCTAACATATGTGGCTCCTCTGTTTCATTGTAGTCGTCCTCGTGAGTTCTGGCGCCTCGACTACTGGGAGGACGACTTGCGGCGCCGGCGACGATTTGTGCGTAACCCCCTCGGATCGACACATCCTGAAGCGACACTCAGGGCAGCCGGAGAGCATGGTCAGTGTAAAATCTGCCTCCTGCCACCAGCAGCAGGTTACAGGACGTGGTGGGAAAGGCTGGACCTTGGTCCTTGCGGGGTGCTAGCAAACGGCCCCAAAGCAGAGGCTTTTGGCGTTGCGTTTCGGGCGCGTTTTCCTTACGGCGATAACCTGGCCGTTCCTTCACGGCAGAGCAGCAGCGCTGGCGTTTGCTGAGCCCCTTCTGTCCATCTCAGCTGGGCTGACACGTTGTGCATACCTTGCATACAACAATTGCAGTCCTCACTAGGCAGGAGAAAAGTGGATGCAATTTTGCCGTTAATCCCTGGACAGACTTCCGTGTAAATTCCCTGCTTATACTGTAGTAACTTCAGAAGAGGAATTTTTTTCCTATTCAGAAATCCACAGCAGTTAGTTCAGTTAGCACATGCCTGCCTATTGTTACAGATACATTAAAAGAAAGATAACACTTCTACAACCTCAACTGTACCTTTGCTTAAGTCCTCAAGTGTTTCTGCAAGAATTTGATATGGAATAAAGAGTAGCAAATGCTGACGTGCAAAGTATTGCTCAAGCACCAAAATGGTAATGATGATTTTTACCTGGTGATTTTAAGAAAAGGAGATTGCTTTTTTTAACAGTTATTACTCCCCATTTCATAACCCAGGATCAGTCAGATATAAGATGCTGTGTCCGTTCTAGAGGGGAATGTATTTACCAAACTAATACAATATCAGTCTGAGAATTCTATAGTAAATCAAAATATAAACAAGCAAACAAAGCCACACTCAAAGCTGGTGAACTTCGAGGTTTAGTACAGAATTTTATGTCTTTACTGTCTCATGAGGGTTCACTGATAAGGTAGAAAAATCTTGTACTTAAAAGTAATTTGCTTATAATTAAAGCTGAGTACTCATCACCTTGAAGGAACATGTCATGGAGCAAATAATTTAAATTTAGTCTGAGGGTTTTTTTTTTCTTTTTTAGCTTGCCAATTGCTGCATCCATACGTGCATACATGTGCACACACGAATTGTGTGGAGGGAAACATTTGATGCTAATTTTAGATTGTTGAGAGTGTTGTATGAATGTAGAAGAGCATCACTGTCATAAAGTTGGTTTCTGTCAGATGTCTTAACCTCTTGCACTCAGCCTTAAAGAGCCATTTCTAGGAGAAAATGTCTACAATATGTCAGCTGATATAATGCTAGATGTGACATCAGTCCTCTGAAATAAATGACCATACAGAGAATAGTCAATAAAGTGATCTGAAAGCAATGTTTGTTAGAGCCCTACATCTTTGACTATAGAAAGAAGAATAAGGTGTAGAATTAATTAACCCACTTTTTGCTTTGGGTCTTGTTGTTCTTAAGATTGTGTTGTTCCTACACCATGGACTTTAGGCCACTAGACTTTTTTCTGTTTAATACTCCATGGATGAACAACAACTCCCCCCCTTTAATATTATGTGTACTTTAGGTTAAATAGATCTTGTCACAGTTTGATGTATTCTAGTTGTCTTTTCATATTTAATCTTTATACTGTTGATCAAAATGTTAAAAATATCTTTATTTTTACTGACAAATATTTAGAGCAACCATTTATATTTGTGTAATTAATTCTTCCATAAGTAAACACACAGTAATGCAATTATTCATATTTTATACTAATGAGATATTTTCACTAATACATGCTGTATTTCAAGGGCTGTGGCTTATAATCAGTTTATAATTGACAGGACAACAATTTCTGTCAATACAAAGGAAGAGTGAATAAAAGTAGCCCTACTTCATAAGTAACTAATAGGCATAGCTGGTAACTAACTCTGGTAATTTAAATAGAACTAACTGTTTTCTGTCTGCCTTTCTCTTCAGATTTTGACATCCCTAACAGTCTAGTATTATATTAAACTTCCTGATGTCGTTTTATTCTGAATTTTCATACTGCTTTTTTAATCTGTTGTCCTTCTGTTTCTTTATCTATCCAGTGAATATTTTAGTTTACCCCAAGTCATTATTTAATGTGATTTCTGAAATTATAGATAGTTTCTGTCTTCCTGAGTGTGTGTACATATGCAACTGTCTTTTTCCAAAACCTTCCACTGGCAAGGTGTAGGACAGATGACCAAAGTACAAATTCAAGTTCAACTGGAAACTATATATAATGCAAAGGAGTGCAAAGATAGTTGGGATTTTTATTGTTTCATTTTGAGTTTGGCTTTTTTGTTGTGTTGTTTCTGGTTTGGTTTGGATATTTTTTTTTCCCTGGGTTTTAGAAGGTAGAGCCAGAAAGGTCAACTAGAGTGGGCACTTGATCCATTTCTTTCTGATTTGTGTTTATAACCTTCTAATCTTAACTGGTTTAATCTCAGAAATTCCAGTTGTTCTCAGATTTTTTGGAACCAGACTTCCATGATGTAGCTATCCTTAGGATATGCAGATGATTTTGCCCCAGTATGTTACAATTTCCTATCAATAATTTACCATTAATTATTCCATTTCAATTAATTTTACATGCCTCTGAAGCATAAGCATTTTTAGATAATGTATAAAAGGTTCCCTACTGCCTCTTTAAGTTTTTTTCAAAACATCACAGACCAAAACCTGCAATTGGACATAAGGGATTTTGCCAAAAGCGAGGCAGGGGAAAAAAAAAAGCATAAATAATGGAACAGTACAAGCAGTAACCATGCTTGATAACATGGATTTTAGCTCACTTTCATTAGGAGATACACATTATCAACTGCTTGGTGTCTTTCAAATATAACCAGATGTATTCTCCACACCAGAGAACTCACATTGCAGGAATCATCCCAATTTGCAACTGTGAAAATGCTTCAGAAACAATTGGAAGCCTAAATATTGTTCAGTAAAACCTAGAGAGAACAACAGCAATCAGCTCTGTTGCAGCCTAGTTATGTGTCTTAGGAGCAAGAACCAATCTTCTGCAAGGATTGATTTGATTTGAAGGAGAACCTCTGGTGCAGAGGTGGCAGAATAAATACCTGAAGACTAATGTTCTCTGTTCAGACAATCAATACCAGCCCCATGACTATACTTCTGGCTACCTTCTAGTTAAAAACAAATTTTTTAATTCTGACAATTTAATTGCCATTCCCAAGTTCACATTAACTTGCTTGGGAAAAAAAGGCTTTAGGTAATTTTTCAAAGGGAAAAGGGGAAAAAAAAAAAAAAATCCTTCCAAACTGGCTATTTATAATAGTCAGTCTAATGGTGTATTCTGGGGATAGGAAAGAGAGGTGAAGGTGCTGTGGTAGAAAGTTTGGTATGGAAGGAGTTAACTCTTTTCTATTCTTCCTGTCACCTACTGTCTAGAAATGGAACCAAAGTGCTGGTATACACATGAAAAAAAAATAAAAGAAAAAGAGTAAACCTGTTGGTGTTTTGAAATTGGCCCCAAATGCATATTTTGTGAGAGAATCTTTAGCTGCTAGAAAGTGCCTTATCAAGCTTTTTAACAAGTGATTCATCGGGTTTTTCAATTGATGTTTGTTAAAAATTTGGGGAGAGGGGGATTAAAACAGTCTGTAGCATTTCCATCAAGGCAATAGGTGGAGTTCAGGGCTTTGTGGCTGCAGGGGACCAGCAGCTGATCATCTCCAGTACTGCAGTCCAGTTTGCTTTGCCTCAGCTAGACAGATGAAGAAGTCTTAAAAATAATGTTTAAAAAGTTGGTTTGAAAGTGATTAGTTTTTCCATTGTTATGTTTTTAAAGAAGTAAGGAGAGTGGAGGGAAGATTCTGGGAGCCCTTTGAAAAAAATACATAGGGTTTTTTTATGCACCTTTTCCTTGAGTTGCTTTTCCTGGTATAATTACCTGTTGGGGAAAAAAAAAAAAAAGAAAAGAAAAAAAAGAAGTTGTGTGCCAGCAGACTTTTGTGTTCAGAGCAGTACCCAGGCCATGCCTGGAGATCCTGATCTTGGAAAGGTGTGTGGCAGTTTGTGCTTTGAGCTGCAGGGTTGGAGCCAGAGGATCTGGTCACACCAACACAGGCAGGAAAAACAGAGTGGGCAGAGCAGGCAGAGCAGGGTTTGTGACCTGAAATATGAAATCCAGTGTGCTATAACTCTGGGCTTATGTGGGAATGAAGCTTCTCACGTGATGTCATGCTCCATCATCCATAGCTCCAATCAGTAAATATATAAAGAAACTAGAGCATGGCCTACCTACCTAAGTGCATTTATCTGCAGAAGAATAGGTGAATCCATGTGAAATATGTTCTGTTCTTTGCAGATACCCGTGTAAGCATGAGAGCGTTGGTTGCAGATGTAGTGCTTTACTCACATCAGTACAGAAAAAGCAGATTCTGGTTCAGAGTGTGATGTCTCACTGCCTTTGCAGTAGCTGGTGTCTGCAGCTGTGTAGACAGGCATCTTCCTGTGCCTCTGTTTAAGTTGTATTTAAGTTTAGCACACATTTCATGCGAGTCAGGAAATATTGGTAGCTAACGCATAAGCAAAGAGATGACCAAAAAATCGCAAAAATGGACTGAAATAATTTAGGGTCTAAAATCTCCTACTGAAAAAAGACACGTACATAAGATGTATGGTTTTGAATCAGCATGATATCAGTAGCTGGGGAAAGAATTAAAATCTGAGTAAGTGAAAAAGATAGGGCAATATTTCTGTTATCAAGTCATCTTTGCTTTGGAAGCTGCTGTACTGATTTTATTTTTTCTTAAAGACTGAAGGACATTGTAACATTCTGGACAAGTTGTACTAAATATAAAAGTATTAACCTTTGATCCTGGCTCTGAATTCAATCTTAAATAAGAATAGGTGGAGAGCTAGTTTGAAATCAGCATCTTCAGTTTAACACAGATTCTAGCAGAGGAAGCAAAAAATGGAAGTACATACAGTGCAGATGAGGTTTTTGAAACAACAGATACAGTTTGCCTGCATTAAAAGAAAAAAAAAGGACCAAAAAGAAAAAAAAAAAAAGAAAATAATTTATTATCTTGGGCTTCATCCTGAGATGGTTTTGTTCTATTTTACCTTTTTTGATCTTCAAGAGAGTGCTGGTAGGGCAGTGAGTAAGAGTGCATGTGGTGTGTGTTAGTACACTGATGGTAATTTTACTGCTGCTAACTGAAAATCCTCAAGGGGGAGTTAATTACAGGAAAACCTTCCTAAATATCAGCCGCATATTTTCCATGACAAGAAGGTTTTTCAACTCACGTTGAACAACTCCAGAATCTGAGTAATCATTATTTACAGGAGCATATTTTGCAAGAAAGTAAAATTTGTGTTTGTATAATGCAGTTAAAGCTTTGCAGTAATTTTTTTAAGGCTTTCTTACATGTGACAACTATTGCTAGGGCAAAAGGATCATGTATAAATTGCATTTTATTTTGTATGGCAAGTTAAATTTCCTTTTATTTGTGTTTTTGGTTGGTTGGTTTGGGGTGGGGGTTTGTGTTTGCTTTTTGTTGTTGTTGTTTAGGTTTTTTTGTAGGGTCAAGGCCTAAAGCAAAACCAGTATTTAGTCATTTGAGGTTTTTTATTGTTGTTGTGATGGGGTTTTTATAGTTTGGGTTTTGGTTTGTTTTTTCTGTGTTGGTTTTTTTTTTTTTCTTTTTTTTTTTTTTTTCTTTATGGTGAGTGGATTTCGTTTTTATTTTTCCACTCATTTGAAAAATTTTATTATTTGCCGTTTATGTGCATATATTTACTTAAAGAATTTAAACTTTATATATTGCCACCGGGGAGTCGCTGCCTTCTGTAAATGTTTGCAGATTAGCATATTTTTAGAGGAAGCCCTTGGAACTTCAAATCAAGTGTGGCAGCAATCAGAGCAAGCAGCCACCAGTGTGTTGAAGTTAGTTGGTCCTGATGTGTTTGGTGAATGTTTTTCAAACACAGCTGTGCCATGGGTATTCTCAGTGTATCTTTTAAGAAACAGTATTTTCATTTTCAACTTCAAAAAAAAACCAAAAAAACCCCAGACACATACACTGCTGTGTTTTGGCATTACCACAGCAAAACTTACGTGTAGAGGGGAGTAGTTACCTCTTTCTTTGCCCTTTTTGGTTTTTTTTTTCCCTTTTTTTTTTTTTTTTTTTTTTTCCCCCTCTGTTTTTTTTTTTTTTTTTTTTTTTTTTTTTTTTTTTTTTTTTTTNCTTTTCTTTTCTTTTCTTTTCTTTTCTTTTCTTTTCTTTTCTTTTCTTTTCTTTTCTTTTCTTTTCTTTTCTTTTCTTTTCTTTTCTTTTCTTTTCTTTTCTTTTCTTTTCTTTTCTTTTCTTTTCTTTTCTTTTCTTTTCTTTTCTTTTCTTTTCTTTTCTTTTCTTTTCTTTTCTTTTCTTTTCTTTTCTTTTCTTTTCTTTTCTTTTCTTTTCTTTTCTTTTCTTTTCTTTTCTTTTCTTTTCTTTTCTTTTCTTTTCTTTTCTTTTCTTTTCTTTTCTTTTCTTTTCTTTTCTTTTCTTTTCTTTTCTTTTCTTTTCTTTTCTTTTCTTTTCTTTTCTTTTCTTTTCTTTTCTTTTCTTTTCTTTTCTTTTCTTTTCTTTTCTTTTTTTTTCTTTTTTCCTTTTCCTGCTGCTGCTTTGAGCTGGAGATGTAAATAAGAGATTTCGGGGCGGCGGTGGGAGCGCTGCCGGGGCCGTGCGGGGCCGGGAGTGTCGCTGCCCGGGCACGGCGGCGGCGGCGGGGACACAATTCCCGGCCCGGTCAGCGACCGTATGCGGGGCGGAACCCGCGCTGCAGTCAGAACGAGCTGCTTGGTAGCGTCCCTTCCATCCCGAAAAGCCCGGTGCGAGGCCGGGGCGGCGGGGGGCAGCGCCCCTTGGAAGCAGGTGCAGGCTGTTTGTTCTCCGCCTGCAGCCGCCACCCCGGGCCAGATTCGCCCCCTCACCCCCCGGCACTTTTCTGCCTCACGAGCTCGGCTTGCCGCGGGAGGGATGCGGGGCGGCTGCTCCAGCGCCTCTCCTCCTTGTGCCCGCTGCCGGGGGTTTTCCTGGGGGTTTTCCCGGCGGGAGCACAGCCCCGGTCCCCCGGTGCCGCCTGTTGCTGCCCCGGGCGGGTCCCGCCGCTCCCGGCCCTGTCCTCCAGCTCCTGTTCCCAGCGCCGGGCTCGCTGTCGTCGCGGCGGCGGCGGCGGTCCCGTGTCCTTGGAGCCTGGGCTCGGGGGTCAGGGTGACACACCGGGCAGCCGGGACCCTCCTCCAGCTCCATTTCCCAAGGAAGGCTGCAGGGGAAGGGAGTCTGCTGTATCCTTTTCCCCTCTGTCATAAACACTTGAAATAGAGTTAAGCGCTGTGGAGAGCACTGGATAATTTTGAGCAGGCTTAATAGGATTAAAACTAGATGTGTCCTAACATTAGAGGATTAAGACAGGTACTTCCCACAGCTAGTCCTAAACTGTTTCCTTCCTGAACTTACGTTAAAAAAAAATAAAAAAATTTACACTCCTTTGTCACTGAGACCTGACAGCACCGTGTCTCATTTCAGCTCCCGATGAGGATATACTTGTCAAAGGAAAGCAGTCCATCAGGAGTCAAGTTTTAGGAAACCAGAACTCAGAAAGCGAGATTCTCTTGGAAGGTGATGATGATATCATGTCATTCATGGAGGAAAGAGAAGTGGAGAACTTGACAGGTAACATCACCTTTCTGATTTTCTCCTCAGCTTCTTTACTGTTGAACTTCTGATCTCCCCATCTTTGCAGTGAATTGTGATTTGGGATACACACTGATAATTAACACACTTCCCATAACTGGGTCATTAAGATAATTTTCTGCTCACCTCAGATACTGAAGGTTTATTTGAGGATTTTCTTTCTCTGCCTTGTTCCTTCTGAAGTAGATACCTATTGTAGAAAACCTTCCTTACAGAAAATAGCTCTACCGTGAAAAGGTGTTCCCTTGTTTTCTTGACCTCATTCCACCCAAATCATTAGACCTAGTGGACAATTAGGCAGGTTGTCTGTAATTTAGGGCTTTGGAGACCTTTAATTTTTTTTCCTAAGTCTGTAAAATTGTATATACTGGTTTTTTACTTGGATATAAAAGATTTGTATACTTGCTGGATTTAACTCCTTTAAACCCCTTGACATTCCCCCACTTTAGTTCTTTCTCCACAGACCACAGTATTATTAGACTTCACTTCTTTTTCTAGAAGAAATAGTACTTCAAATAATTCAATTAATTTTACATAATCTCATGCAACCTTTGCTGATGTTGCAGTCTCAGTGGAGTGGGTTCCATTTCCTTACAGTTCGAAATGTAGAACCAGAGTAACCAGTGGTTCAGAGACTGGGAGTTACAAAGCGTCTCAATTGTTATTTGGGGAACACGGGTTTTACAGGGAAAATGCAAACTTCTCTGTGTTCTTTTGCTTCCCATCTGGTATTCCATGTACACTTAATTTAGAGAAAAATGTCATTTAGTGGATAATTCTAGTTCCCTGAGAAGCTGGTAGTATATTCTTACATTGATATGGATCATGCATATGATAATTCACTGAAAATGCTGGAAATGATTATTTATTGGCATTTTGCTTATTCCTGAACTGCATTCCACTTTTTTTTTTTTTTTTTTTTTTTTTTTTAAAAAGCTCAAAGTGCAGCACAGGGAAAAAGAAAACCTGCATAGGAAGAGTGAAGTAAAATAAAGTAATGGGAAAATGATGCAAAGGCATTTCTCTATAAGAATCCTTAATTTCTGCCTTTCTACCTTGAGCTTCCTTCTCAACAGCCTTCTCCATGTTTCCTTCTATTATTCATTCATACTGTAATAGAGGTGAAAGGGGAGTTTAATTATATAATCTTGACAATGGCAATAGGATTAAGAAGTAATCCTCACTAATAAAGTGGTGTGGGTTAGAAATGAAGTGGAAATTGTCAGGGGTCTTCTACAGGACCTGGACTGCCCCAGCTTCTGCAGCTGTCTGCTTGCCCTGTAATTGAATGTCTGCGAGTGATTGAAAAAATGTTATTTCTCCTCTGGATTACATGCTAATGTACAGGGGGCAAAGGGAGACAGCAAAAGAACACATAGCTGCTTATTGCATCCATTTGTGGGGGTGAGCTTTGGGAAATCATGGCAGTTCCGCAGCTATCTCATGCCCATCTGCAGACACAATGTATTTGTACATTGGGAATAGAGGGCAAAGCTGCTCTGATCTCAGCAGAGCATCTCTTCTTTTGTCCTAGTGGCACACATTGAGATTGATGTGAGATTAAGGACCATCACCCTCCTAACAATCGATGGAAATGACAATTCATCTGAATCTTTTGTCACTTATTCTCACGTTGATTACCTGAACGTGTGTACCTCATTTATAGATGCTTTATTAAAACAAAATTGTCTATGTCACTTTAATATCTTCCACTGTTTTACAAAAGTCAGATAATACTGCAGCCGAGTAACTTCATTTCCTTGCCTCTTAATCAGCTGGATGACAAACCTAACCTGTTTTTTTCTGCGTGTCTTAGTTCATATAATAGGTTCTGCAGTGTCAGATCTATGCTGAACCTATTGTTTTCAGTAGTAGTCTGATTTGTCCCTGTGATAAGCCCTGTGGAGATGTGATTATTCCAATAAAAATTCATTCAGTTGGAAACCAACCCTCCAGCTGTTTACTCCCACAGTCCCTGAGCTACACTAACACTGTATGGAATCCTTGAACAATATTTAACGTGGAATCAAAAGCATCTTTAAAACATTTTACTTTAGGCTCTATAACATTGTGCAACCTGAACAATAGATTTCCAGCATCCATGAGGGAACACTTTGCAGTTAGACAACTTTGAGCCTTGACTGCTGTGTTTGTCTTTGTGAAATGCTATCAAAACTTGCCAGCAATTAAAGAACACCTCGGACAGTAAGATTTCAAGTGTTCGTGTTTGCACTCTCTGTTTCACGTAACAGAAGGTGTGGAGCTCCTGGATTTTCTTGGACAGAAAATGTGTCTGAGTAAAAGCTGAAGACTGCTGTGCTAAAGCCAGCTCTGTGTAATGTATGCAGCAGTTTGCAATTGCAGCTGCTTCAGTGCTCGGCAGCACAGAGACGCTGCAAATCTGTTACATATGTTCTTTTCCGGGACAAAAAGGGGTTTGCTCTTTAAGGAAGAGCTGTGCTCTTTGCTTTATTTTAATGTCCTTGGCCTGAAAAGCAAATAATTTGTACTTGCATTCTTTTGGGTTTGAATATTGTTGGTGTTTTCCCGCTCTGGCAGGTCCAGTGTCCCTCAGCACTCCAGCTCAGCTTGTGGCACCCTCTGCAGTAGTGAAAGGCACCCTTTCCATCACTCTTTCTGAGCTCTACTTTGAGGTGGATGAAGAAGATCCTAGTTTTAAGAAAATCGACCCAAAGGTAAGAGATCATTGACCCTGAGCTCTGAGAGATGATGACAAATTACCCAAGACCTTTAATTCTTCACTTGACTTCCTTTACCTCTATTGGGCTGCAGTGTTGCTGCTTTAATAACTTCGCCACTGACCATATATATGTTGCTGAACTTCACATAGGTAACACCTCCTTTCCTGCTCCTTTTTCTCCCCCTCCTACAATTGGACCCTACTTGAATGTTAATTAGCTGGCTGTGAATAAAGCTCCAGGGAGACACGTCTGAAATAGAGACATCTTGAATCGCAGGCCTGTGTGAATACGGGGAAGTTCAGCGAGGCTTTTAGCCCAAATACTTGGTTTTACTTTCCTGATTTTAGCAAATATTGGTGTAATACAGCACTGAACTTCCCACGCTCCTAAGTTTGAAGTGCTTCTGTCATATTGCTCTGTGACATGTTTTACTGGGCTCGTTATTATTTATTGTGCCTAAGCATAAAACATAATTGCCCTCCTAAAAGGTGTTTCTGAGCTGACTTGCTAATTTCCACAAACTTTATTTGCTCTGAGTTGCTTGATTACTAGTCTTTTGGTTAAAATTAGTAACCTTCAGTAAAATTCCAATTTCAAGGGGACCATATTGTGCATTTAGCTTAACAACATTGCACTTGAATGTTTTCTACAGTACTACAGCAACATTTCAAAAGTATGACACAACTGGTAAATATTCTTACAATTTAAGTGTAGTCACAGCTCTTGGTTTTTTAAATACCTACCTAATGTTTAACAGGGTAATAATTTCTTTGGGAAGGGTACTGCTGGAAGAAGCAGTGATTTTCTGTTTGTCTGTAGTGCGAATACCTTGTGTGTTAAGCACTGGTTCAGTTCTTTGTTCCTACTGAGTAAATTGCTCTTGTCTGTATTAAAAATGGCATCAGTGCATCTGAAAACTGGGATTATCAAATCCTATCAGGGAAAAAATTTATATGGAAAAGCATTGCTCTCAAATTGTTACAACTAGGTTTTAATATAAGCAATTAACTAGAATTGTGATTTTATGTGATCTCATAAATGAAATTTAACTTTTCTTTTGGTCCTGAAGAATTTTTGAAATATATTGGAAATTACTTTAAGTAGGAGATAGTGCTTAAAATTTTTATATGCTTACTCTTTCAATNCCCCCCCCCCCCCCCCAATTAACTAAAAAAGCACCAGTTAATGATGAAAAAGATATAAATGTGAAATGTAAACTTAGTTTGGTATGTTCCTATTTTGCACTTTCCATCGAAGATGTTCTGCTTTGTATTGCATTAGCATGAGAAAAGTCATACAGATCTGCATTATTCTGCATTTTTGGTTTTCATGTTTAGCACATAGGGTCTTGGAGTACATTTACTAATTCTTATCATTCTTGTTACATGTTTTTTTGGAAACACTAACGTATAACGTATAAGTTTCCTTTTCTCCTGTTTTGCAGTATTTGGTAGAGGTTGTTTTCTTAACTGTGAGCAGGCATTCTGGTTTAATTTGACGCTATCTTTTATTCTGCATCTGAGAGATTTTCTTGGAGTTCTTGTAACAGGATTTGGTTACATGAAATACTGGCTACACCTCTTACATTCTGCTTGTGATATTACTTTAGCTGGAGGTTTTAAAATTAAAAAAAAAAAGACCTTTTGTAATGTCTCAGGGGTGGGGGGTCGGACCTAAAAATCAGCTCTGAAGAATTTAATTTTAAAAACTAAGTAATCTTAGAAACAGTTTCTTTTCAAGCATTAACGCCTCTCTGCCCCACCCTGTGCAGTGTACCTTGATAGCGATGACGAGCTGCTGTAGAAAATGCCCCGTGGAAAAAAAAAAAAAAAAAGCCCCACAACTAATCCGCTGTAAGCTCAGCCGGCCTGTTTAATTAATGAGGCTTCATCTGTTTGATAAATTTTAAGTTCCCTGTATATTTGTCTAAACTACTGAAAAGAAAACATTGTGACAAGTTCCTGAAGGAAAACCTGCCTTAGGTTTTAGCGATAGCATCGGCAGCGATACGATCAGAGTTTATACGCGGGCTCCGGGCTGTTTTGGGAAGGAAAGGGGAACCCCGCGGGCTAATCCCGTTCTTGCCAGGTGATCCGGGATCGGCGCTGTGGAAAGCGCTCAGACGGCTCCACAAAAGCTTTGTGGAGCTCAGCCGGGGCTGGAGGGGCTACGGCCGCAGCGGTGGGGCCGGGGCCGGGGCCGGGGTGTCCCCGCTCCGCCGGGCAGGGGGGCGCCGCGCGCCCTGGTCCATCCCCCCTGCCACCGCCCCCGCCCTCGC
>VZTR01033257.1:128200-146234 GCA_013400775.1 Chaetops frenatus | reverse complement strand
TTTTTTTTTTTTTTTTTGGTTTGTTTGCTTTCTTTGCACAGACTGTGTTTTATCCTGAGCGGGAGGAGGGCGTAGCTGCCGTGCCCGGGGTGGCTTCTCCTCCCCCTCCCCACCCCTGGAAGTGCGCGCCGAGGCTCCCGCTGTCCGCGCCTCCTCTGCGCTCCGCTCCTCTGCGCTGCGCTGCGCTGCGCTCCGCTCCGCTGCTGCCGCGCCGTGCGCCCGCGTCCCTCNGCGGCCAATCACGGCCCCCGGCGGGCACGGCCGGCGCGGGGGCGCGCACACGGGCCCGCGCTCCCGGCCCCGCTTCCGCTCCGCGCCGGGGCTTGGGGCCGGGACGGGCTAATAAGGGGGAGCTGGGAGGGGAGGGAGGCTCGGAGCGTCCCGCCACCCGGGGGGGGGGAAAGCCCCAAAATCGCTGTAACTTCGCCGTGGCTGCCGGTGGAAGGGCGAGGTGATCTCGCTGCTCCCTCCCCTCGCTGCCAGGGGACCCGGCGGCAGTGCCGGTGTGTGCGGGGAAAGGGGAGAGGCGGGCCGGGGCTTCACCGCAGGCATAAATCTTATTCCGCTTAATGCCGGGTTGCAGCAGTGAAAGTGAGACCGTCACCGGAGCAGCCTGGCACACCTTGTTTTACTGCCCCCAGTCACCTTAATTTAGATAAATCTTGTGCCATAAAGTTCTTTTCACCCTCCTAAAGCGCAGGATTGAGTTATTCGAAAGGAAACGATATTTTATGCAAGTTTGTATTAATAAGAATATCGAATGGTTTGGACATAAAGCCGTAGCTCCGTGGTGTCAGGTCGGAGGGGGAGCCCCGGGGCAGTACCTGCTGCAGAGCAGCCAGATCTGCTTCTCTTGCGGGAACTTAGGCTGGAAGGGAGGGCAATTTCCACACCTCCAGTGCTCGGCACAAGGGTGCGAAGCCGCTTTGCCCTCCCCTGGGCCGAGCAGTCCCGCGGTGCGGGGCAGCTCTCGCCGCCCGGGAACCCCGCCGGGACCGGGGCCGGGGCCGGGGCCGTGCCCGGGCGGGGACGCGGTGCGCTCCTTCATGCAGAGCTCCCCGGTAACCCGCTCCCCGCGGCTGGGCTCGGTTCCTTGAGCTCTCCTCCCTTCGCTGCATCTGGCTGATTTTAATAAAGAAAATACCGCCGTCTGTTTTCTGTGTGCGTTTAAATTAGAAACATGTCTGGTGCCGACCGTACCGCTGGAAGAAGTAAGTATGGACGTGCCCGGCGCCGGTGCGGCTCCGTCCTCCGCGAGGAGAGGCTCGGCTCCCCGCTTCCCTCCCCGCTTCCCTGCCTGCCGCCGGCCACTCTGCGCCCTGGGCTGGGGGGCCTGGCCCGGCGGCCCGCGGTGCCCGGTGCCGGCGGCGGTGTCAGGTGTCCCCGCCGGGCCCGGCCCCGTCGGGAGGGAGACGAGCCCCGGGAAGGCTGCGAGGAGGTCAGCTTCCGAGGGGTGGGGGAGACGGGCAGGCCGCCACGAGGGCAGAGTCGCCGGCTCGCCAGGGCGCTGGCGCCGCTGCTCGCACGGTCTCTGGGCGTCCCGGGGATGCGCGGGCTGGAGCGGGGCTCTCTGCCCCGGGGCGCCGGTAAGTGCCTGCGGGGCTGCCCCCTCCCCGGGGCCGCCGCCGCATCCGCCCGGGGCGCTCGGAGGCTCCGTAGGCGCGGGCGGAAGCGCCGGGCGGGCATCGCTGCGCTTCGCTTGCGCGGAGCCTCTCTGCGCGGCTCGGCTCGGCCGGGCGGAGCAGCCAGGGTCTCATGCCTCACCTCCCGCTGCCCTCCGGCAAAGGGAAGAGTTATTTAGGGATGGGGGTCCCTTTCACACGCCGCCGTCAAAGCTCCTGGAGCGTTCTCGCTGCCGGGTTGGCACCGCTCTCCGCGCCGGCGAGGGCTCTGCACACCCACCCTCCGAGCAGAGGTGGGCAGGGGGCTCCGCGGGATCTCGCTTCCCGCAGAGAGCGCCCAGCCCAGGGGTTACCGTGTCCTGGGCGTGGAGGAGATGCCGGAGCCTTCAGACGGCCCGGGCAATGGCGGGGGACACGCGTTCCTTTTTTTCAAGGTAAAAGCAGGAAGAGGGGGTGATTCCCTTCCCCTTCCCCCCCCCCCCCGAAAAGGTGCCTAATGATGTAGCGTTACCAGTGTTCAGATTTAAAACAATTCATTACCAATTTTCCTGCCTGAGGTTGAAGCCCTAGTAAATAATAAATCAGCTAAACAAAAGCTGACTTTAATTTATTGCCCCACCGCTAATTAGAAACATCATTTGAGCAATAAACTTAAACACTTCCAGCAAATAATGCATGTGAAACCCTTCTCTCCCGTGTCTGGGCGTTTGTGGCCGCACTGCATTAAGACCAGCTTCATCTGTGGCGGAATTTGCTTTCGCCGGGATGAATAATTGAAGGGGGAACAGGATCCGAGGAGGTTATAATTGAAGAGCCCTTGTCACCTCTGCTTTTATGTATGTTAGTGTAGAAGTCCATCAGCAGCTCCTTGATGGTGTATAAAACGAAGTGGCATCCCCTCCAGCAGCAGGAGATACTGTATTCCATTAAAAAAGACCATGTTGCGTGTGTGTGCCGCGGAGAGGGAAACTCTCAGGGCTAAAAGCCACTTGAAGTCTTCAGACCGATTGATCTGTATTCTCTCGTTATAATCCGTCTCATCATACTTGAGTTAATGAGGCAGGGGCGGGGGTGATCTGATGGTCCTTGACAAATTCATTAGGGAGGCTGCGGGACATTTTATTTGACTGTTAAACATCGTGTTTGTTTGGTTTAAGCAGTGCCAACATCAGCATGCCGCTGCCTGGAGCTATAGTGTTTTGTTAGCGAGGGCTTCTGTAAAAAGGCGCTGGGAAGGGGACGCGGTGTGTGCAGTGTTTGCTCTCCTGCCTTGGCTCCTCCTGCCCCCTCCCGCTTGTCCGGCGGGGAGCTCGGGCTGCTGCAGATCCAGCCATGCAGCCATGGGATGAGCCACGGGGTTTTCTTCACACTCAGGATGGCCAAGCAGCAGCGAAGGGCTGCCATTAAGATTTTTTTTTTTCTTTTTTTTTTTTTTTTTTTTTTTTGCCTTCAGGAGAACGCTACGTGTTTGTGTTAACCCTTAAAACAACAACAGAAAAAAAAAGGCTGGGAAGGAGCCCAGAGTTTTAGCAATAGGCATGCAAGTTTCTTGCTGCGTTAAGATACAGCATACTTTCATTTGATTGCCTAACCAGCTTATCAATGTGGCATATGTTACATATTTTAGAGCCTTTTAATCATAACTGGTGTGATTTAAAGTTTTTATAACATGCTTCTGATATAAGGTGTAATTTTTAAGATAAATCAAAGTTTAATCAAATTGACTTAAGGCTATTAAAGGATTTCTGCTAAGCCTGTCCTTTTTTTCTCCCTTGCTGAGAGGGAGAGGGAAAAGTGAATTCAGGAGCAAGTGCTCCCAAAAGGGCTGAGAAGTATTTTATGAAATATATATGTGTTTGTATATGCTTTGTTCGTGGCAGCTTTGCAGATGAGACACAGCAAGCGTTCCATTATTTTCTAGTAGTTTGTTTCCTCTCAGTCCTTTCATTTAATGGAAACAGTTTTGCAGAAAACAGAATAATTAATCTACTCCTGGTATCTAGCATTGTGTTATTTTTTTCTTCCTCGAGATCAGTCTTCAAACATTCTCAGCTTTGTAGGACTCTGCTTCCATTTATAGAAGAACTGTATGGGAAAAGAGCTAGTGCCCTTTGCCTGTCATTTTCATACATTCCTGCACTGCTGATGAAGCTTGAACTGCTGCAGGGAATGTATGGATTTGGAAAGAAACAATTCAGTAATGCACGTTGTGTTTCTCCATGGCAGAACCGGGTTAATAGTTACAGCCAGTGCTGCGCTGGGTTTGAGGGATAAAATTCCTTTTGCATTCGATGTTGTACAGTGTGTACCTCTTTTTGGGAGTCATGGCTTGGCTTTAGTATCTGCTGATGTGTTCTAAGGGCTGTGTGTATGAAGTTAGTTGATGGCACCTTGAGGAGAAAAGAGGATTTCATTTTTACAAATGTCATTAACGTATCTCATCAGCCTAAAGTGTTGTATAAATCTTGTACTTTGTTTTTTTTTCCCTGTAAAGTTTGGGTGGTATGGCAATTAAAAAATTTATACCTGTTTCTAAGTCTCCCCTAGCTTTCGTTTCTTCAGCGGGAAAGGGGATGGTTCCAACTACTCCTTTAAGTAGCTTCTTCCTACTTTCCTGTTTGGTCTTAAAATGTGAATGTGTTCATAGTCTGGTGTTTAACCATAAGCAATCTGCTGCTGAGGGACTTTCTCTAATGCTTTGAACTTTATATTAAAGGTAGCATCTTCTCTTTTCGCATGGTGACTAAATGGTGACTTCTTTTAGCTGGTTTGAATGCTAAACACTGTTTTGTAAGCTTACCTTTAATAAGATGGCAATCAGGGAAAATCAGATGTACTAAAAAAAGAGCAATTTAGTGCTTTTGTAGAATTTTCTTCTTGTTAAAACTTCATGTGGGCCTTTTGTTTGGATGCAGTTGCGGTGGGTGCATGCTGTTTCATCCATTAGAAATAACCAAATTCGTGTGTGTTGTCTGGTCTTTATTTATAATAACTCAATTATTACATTAATAACATACCTTTTAAAAAGTGAGAGCATGTAATGTGCCAGGATTTTCTCATCTTGACCTCCAGTTGAACACATTAACACTTATTTACTTGAGAAAAAACACGATGTGGGCTACAGAGATAATGTCTAGTTCTTATGAATGCTGTGAGGCTGAATCAGTGCTTCTTTTAAAATTACAAAAAATACAGAGATCTTATAAGCAAAATCAAAGTTTTGGATATGAAAAAAAGATTAATTTCCAGGCTTTTGGCTTTTTTTTTTTTTCTTTTTGTCAGTAGCTGCAGATGATTGCTGTGTTTATTGCCTTAGATGTTGATGTCTCTGTGCATATGCGTAGTGATGCCAACAAACAATAGCCCCTGTGGTTTTACTTGTTAGACAGACAGCTGTTTTGGAGATCAAAATCTTCATGCAGCCTTGTCAAGACAAAGCATATGTGTAAGTTAACCTAAAATTGTCTGAGTTACACTCTTTTAAAATGTCAGTTTCTAGGTCCAGAGGCAGAAGCTTCTCGTTTATAAGCTTGTGTTTAAAAACGTGCTTTCTCAAATACAACATACAGCAGTATGAAATCCTCTGCTCCTCACCAGCCACTGTACAGTTTATAACCTTTCAGTGAGTTTCTATGAGGGCAATTTATAAAGGGAAGGGGTGTTGTGGGAGGAGGGAATGGAGGGGGTTCAATCTTCTCAATAGCACTGGTGATCAGCACAGAATAGATCGAGTCTCTCCCTCGCTTTCCCCCCTGTATTTTAAGATGATTTTGTTTTGACTTTGGGTTTGACAGAAGAAGTGTGCAATTTTTATTTAATTAAAAAAAAAAAAGTCCTGTTTGAGCAGTCTTCTAACTGTTCCGTCATTCAAACTAAATGCACAGTTAGAACCATCTGCTTTTCTGTGTATTGTACTTCACAGTTTTGAATTTTTATCCTTTGAAAGTACTATGTTGACATGAAAGTAGTAAACTGTGACTTACAAAACCATTGCAGGGGTTTCATTGCTGCTTTTAATGAGAGAATCAAATCATTGCTAATCCTATCTTATATCTTGCTGTGTGTATCTTATTTCAAAATAACTTCTCCATGTTAATATGCTGCTCTCTTATAAATTTTCTTAAGAATTAGGTAAACCCTGTGTGCAAAATAGTTGAAGGTACCATCTCTCACTTTCCCGAAAGGGGAAACTGCATTGGCTCAAATAGTGTATAGAAGCCATCTGCATAGTTTAATTGAAATAATATTTGGTGATCTAAGAGATGGAAATTGTTCCTTTTCTTTAACCATCTGAAATAAAACTAGGATGTAAACCAGCTGTCTTGGCCTATGGAAGTCAAGGTTCTGCCAGTCTGTTTCTTTTCTTCATTTTCTACTTCTATCTTCCTTTATTATCTTTGTATCCCAAGGAGTCTTTCTTATTTTCTAACTGGTTTTGTCTGCAACAAGGGGCTGGGTTGGTGTGTTTAAATAGATTCGGGATAGAGTGAAAAATCTTTGATCTATGGCTATGACTGCTTCCAAATGATTTGCTTGCTGGGACTGGACACTGTCCATGCCCTTTCACTTCACTATCAGATAGGCACACAAAAAGGACTTGACATGCTACCAGATGCATAGTTAATCATTGCATTAGGTCTGTAAAGGGGACCATCCAGACTCAATTAGGTCTACCATTTTTAACTAGTGTTTGCTCTGTAGTTTGTTTGGAGTACAATATTAATTCTAGCTGCCATTCTGTTTATCTAAAAGGGCTTTAACACAGTTCTATGCTTTCATTTTCGAGGAATCTTCTCTGCATTTGTGCTTTTTGTGTATGTTTAGAACATTATATATTTGTTACAACGTAACAAATATTGCAGTGTAACATATTAATGTGAAGCTTCAATGAAAAAGTTTTGGTCTTTTTGTAATTCAGCAGTTTCTCCCTTCTCAATTCCAATTTCAAAAAGTGCATTTGAAATAAGCTAAATGCAGCAGCTGGCATATATTGAGGCAGCATTCAGAAGTAAAGCTTGCAAGGCTATCTGGAGTTCTGGAGCTGAATCTGAAATGCTGAAAACCAAACGGCAGCATTTTTCCTCTCAGTTATTTACCAAGAGCTCATTTTTGTATCTGGCACTGCATGGTTTTGTGTGAGAAGGATATTAGGGGTGCACGAGTTAAAAAGGTCCAGCTGTAGAGTGAAAAACACTACTTAAGTTATTGTTCTGAATCTTGCCTGGGATTTCTAGGAATAGTTTGTATATTTACATTAACAGTTGTTAACTGCACTGAATAAAGCCCACTGAAAATTCCTAGCTTTCTCAGAGTTTCAAAAAATTAGTATTAACTACAGTTTGTAGATGTAGCCAGTCCTTTCATGGTATGAAGAAGTTTGGGTGTTGAAATTGTATAAATTCTTTGGATCACTCATGCTGTCTGTGTTTTCCAGTAATGCTTATATTGTGTGTGGCAGGCCCATGGAAGCAGGAGCATAAAGGATATAAAATAATTTGTGATTGAAAATTAGTATATAAGAATGGAGCACTAATCAGAGACTTTGAAAGTATTTTCATTTGGTTTTAATATTTATTTATTTTGTAAGAAAGGAGGAGCAAGGCATGCAGCTATATATATATTTTTAAATCTATATATAATTAATAAAACTGCTGTATTAAGCTTCAGATTATTGTTCAGCCTTTATGTTAGATCTGAGATTTCTTGCTTTAGTTTTTCGCTTCACAAGTGTCAATATTCTTTGGAGGAGGGCACATGCATTAAAATGTAACATTTATCATTTAGTTGTAGTCACAGGGATATTTAGAAGTTGCTAATGGACTTCCAAGATGCAGGATGTACTAGTGGATACTACTCAAAAGTGCCAGTTACAGCTCTCTGGGGATTTTTAAATAATTTATGGCTACCTGCTGCTCTGAAATACAGGTGTGTGCCTGTGTATTTTCCATTAATGTTTCGTATTGATGCATATGAATACTCAACGGAGAATAAACCTAATACAGGAGTCCTTTAGAGGCAGAGGCAGGTGGCTTTTCCCCATCCATCATGTGTCCTGGAGGTTCATTCTGAGTGGCATCTGCGTGCCAGCACGCCTCCGATGGGGAATTGTTTGTGTACTTTGGGGGCTTCCAGAGTGCGAACTTGAAAGAAAGTGGGGCTTGAAATGTGCGGTCATTTGTGAATTTATGTTTTATCTCCCTTCACTTGAAAATTTATGAGGAGAGTGACTTAGGGTGCTTGCGTTGTGTGTTCCAGGGCTTGCCCCCACTGATAACACCCTTGTTGGCGTGAAAGTGCAATGCAAATTATGACAGTTACAACCTTCTGTTTTGTTTAACCTGTCAGTGGATTTCCTGGCTCAGCGCTGAGGGCAATGGCGTGTTCAGCTAGTTCCATATTCACCTAAACTTAAAAGGTCAGGTTTCTACAGGCAAGCCTAGTCAAAGCCTAATTGATGAGGAGGGCAGGGGGACAGAATTTACTGTTCTGTTGGCTAGTTTCATATCGTTAGGTTGTCCTGAAAGCATCAGGCAGTCACAGCCCCTTTCATGTAAGTGCTGACCCTAGACAGGAGCTGACAATCAAAGGAGGCAGCCACAGGAACCGGTGCAAGTAGGCTATTGATTTTTCAGTTAGGTCTAAGTAGTTTGTAGTATGGGTAATGGGTGACAGAGGCAGGTATGTCATTATCAATGAGCTCCAGAACAGTAGCGACAGCCCCCGCTCATATTTCCTTCAGCACTGACAGTAGGCGTCCTGCACTGGTCAATAAATCGCCCAACCTTTTACTGACAAGTGACTTGGAGGTGGGGGCAGGGGGGGAGTCCAAGGGCTAAACTCCCCCTACTTGAACTTGACGTGGATGCAGGGCAAGGCTCTGGGCATCCGCGTTCCCAGCCCATCAGGCAAGGAGCCGAGGAGAACGCGGGGAACAGAACAATGGGAGCTGCATGGCCATGGAAGGTTCACTTTCTCTTGTGCCCTCTAGAAAGCCAAAGATTTTCTCGAGTTCGGGAAATAGCTTGAAACAGCAGCTTTCTGTGTCAGCATGATCTGCTCCAGTAGTTAATTTAGGTTACCATGGCAGGGCTTTGTTTTTACTTTAGTATTGCTCTGCATTTAATCAAGGTTATACTGCCATAGCAGTACAACAATCACGGTCTGCCATTCAAAATCCGCTTTTAATTCCTTGTTTCCTCTTCTTAAATTTCATATATGGAGACCATTTAAAGATATTGGAGGTTTCTTATAAATCCAAAGTGTTAGCAATGCAGTTTCTGTTCTGACTACCAATGTTGTTTTGGGTCAGTAGTGGAGGACCAATACTTTAGGAAGCTGAATAAAGTTTTTATGGCTTGGATTTTTACTAGCTGTGGTTTCTGAATTTAATAGAAGTAGATCCAGATTTTAGCTTTACACTTAATTAAATTCTGAAAGATATTGGGAGAACATAAAAATTGTAATAAGTGGTGGTTTGTTGTTTTTTTTTAAAGTATACCTGTATGGAAAATCAGTTAAATGAACTCATGCAGCTTAATCTGAATTTCATGAACTTTTCTAATATTGTTACTTTATTTGAGGCATGTAAGTTATCTGCATTTTTTCAGAAGTTGGAATTCAATCAGGTTTTATGCTGTGCACAGATGTTAACAAAATAGCATATGCTTATAATTAAAAAAATCTTTAGACAAATTGAAATAAAGCAGGAGAGTAAATGTTTTGAAAAACTTCCTTAAAATAACTCATTGCTATGGTATCTTGTTCAACAATGTTTGTAATGTTACACAGAGCAGGAATCTGAGACTGTGTGTGTTGAATAGCTGCAAAGTATCATCTGTGACTGAAACTTTCATCTGTCTGCAGCAGCTAAAGCTGTTTTCTTCGTGGCTGGCTCTTTAACTGCAAGGGCAGTGTTGACACAGACTCGAGAAGTGAGGTTGAAATTTATCACTGGATTATGAAATCCTTTAATAAATATTTATATGAGCTAAAAACCTGCATACCTTTATTTGGAGCAGTTATGAAATTAATTCGTTGTAAAAATCTGTTTAGATATTACATTTACCTATTTGCCCATTGAACAAAGATTTGGAAGAGGGGCTGGCTAGCTGTCTTCCAGGGGAGAAGATTTTCAATCAGTTGGATCAAAAGTGTTCCAGGTTTTGTTTGAGTGTGTTTGAGTCCTTGAGTCCTTGAGTATTTAACGGGAGTTTTTCTTCTTTCAGTTGTTTTCTTCATCCTGNGTTAAACTGGGTGAAAAGTACAGCCATGCAGTCTGAATCTTACCTTTTCTTATAAACAGGTATAGCCTCCTTTACTGTATTTTTAGTGTTGCTGGCATGCTGTGTTATTGCAGAAATGTAAAAAGGAGCTGTAGAAGGGCGACAAATTAAATTTTCATGAAAGAACCCCCTAATCAGCAGTGACAGGGTAAGAGAAAGATGATTGCCACTTGGTCATTGTGGAGAGGCACTTAGACTTGTGTCAGGGCTTCTGTTAATGATGACTAATGTCTTTCTTGGAGAAAACGCATGCTCAAACATGCTACAGTCTGGAAAAAGAATGGGGGGATAGGCATATTAAGGAAAAAGGCTGTGAATCCTAAAACAAAAGCTTAGGTCTTCAGATGAGAAGGTTGCAGGGTTTTTGCAGTGTCAGAAGGCAAGGCTATGAAACTGTTTTTGTTGCACTCTTGAAGCAAAATAGTAATGATAAGATTAAAAAATGTATATAGACATACACTATTGTGGTCTACATGGTGTCTGCTGCTTTAAATAAAAAGGGAGATAGTGATGACACTGATGTGTAAGCACACTGGTCAGAAATAAAAGTCACATTTACTCCTCTTCTGTTAACAAAGCTTGCTTTTTTAAAAGAACAAAAGCTGCTGCAATATATTCTTTCCTAAGCACAGCGTTCTGCTGTGAATAAACCTTCCATAGTGAAATGTAAATTGACTCAAAAGACCTTTTTCAAATCTTCAAGCTTTGGCTTTTAGGTATATTGGCAAAAAAGAGGTGGCACGTGTCATTCCTTCAGCTTTTCCCAAAGTGAGACCTTTCAGAAGGGCATTTGCAATGCTTGTCATATTTTTTCATATACATCTTATTGGCCTGACAAGTCTAGAGGACCATGAGAAAACAGATGTCATCGCATTCAGACAACACTAATTACTCTGGGATTTTTGCAGCCTCAGTGCCTGCGTGTAGCTGTCGATTATGACTGTTTATGTGGCCTATCATGGATACACGTTGCACATTCAGATGGTGCCACCAGCCTTTGTGCTCCCTATTATCACACAATAGGATGGAAAAATCAGCAACAAGCATCACAACAAGGAAATGCCTTAATGGGAGACTTTTACATGCATTTTGCTGAAGATTGCTTTCACAGTCCTTATTAGATTTAAGTGTTTTAGCATCTGTTTGCTAACTGGAGTGCAGGCTGTCAGTGTTCACCGTGCTTCTTTATGGTGCAGGCTCTCGTTTTCTGCAATTGCAGAAACACTACCTGAGCAACGCTGATTGACCCAGCAGTTGTCAGAAATTTCCTGTGTCTAACCTTGGTACTGAACAGAGATTTTTCTACGTCGTGGTTCACGTTAGAAACCAACAGCCTTATTTTATTCTCTTACAAACTGTGTTGGTGTTTCCTCGGTGAAATTGCCGTAGCGATTCTGTCGTTTCAGAGTCTATTCTTCCTCTGCAGCAAGAGCTGCTGCAGGATTCCTAACGCAAAGTTCACACAGTGGTCATGCCGTGGCCTTACTTTGTGCGTTATCTCGAATTTTGGTGCGCGTTTTATAAGCAGAACAACCGATGTTAATCACAGATTGGAAAATGAAAGCTCCAATAATGTAACTTCACATGCTGATGAAGCAGAAATAGAAGCGGCTTTATCAAAGATGTATGATGAGATAAAACTGCAGTCTCTGCTGTACAGTTATAGTAATTATGACTAATGAACCGTCCAGTCTGGATGAAATGGCATGCCCACAGGGACTGTGGCCAATCAGTTGTGACTTATGCAAGCTGAACAAAACATTGATGGTGTTCCAGATTCCCTGGAAGAACAGGAAGTGTGGTCTTTGTTTGGAACGTCAGCTTTGTCAAGTTATTTTCAAGCAGTTCAGGAATAAACGGCGTTGGTAAATAAAAATCTTAAGGGTTAGGGTTTGTTGGGTTTTAAAATGGGCATAAAGAGTTACAATTTGCCATGTCAAATATACCTGAATAAAACCCCCTGTGTGGATGGCACATATACTGCAAATATACATCAAAGTTGCTCTATCATTTTGCTAATCCGAGTCATTGGAAACACATGTTCCATTGTAATATGCTGAACACAATGAAAGCCAAAGATGCAAAAAATGTGAATATAGGCTTGTATCTATCCAGGTTTACTGTGGTAATTTGAGGTTTTAACGAATTTGCTTGATACCTGATACTTTCATTGTAATTTTGAAGTGCTCTGCATTTTAAATCAGTCTATAATTTGGGGGAGAAGACAGGTATAGAACCTGAAAGACAATTTCTTGTAGTCAGAAGATTAATTCACAGAGGCAACATACAATGGAGCTCCAGTAAGTTTTGACAAAGTATAGACTAGCAGAGTAGTAATTTATAACCAGCTTATTTCTATGAAGGCACTGTGTGTGTCTATAAAAAAAGAAAAAATACCCAAATTCTGAATACTAAAATGCAGAAACGCAGATTATGTGGAGACTTCTGAATTTAATTGTATGATAATAGCAGAGTACAAATTCTAAACGTAATTTTGTGCTAAATTGTTTAGGCCCCGTCTGGAAGCAGTTGTGAATCAGCAAATGTTTGAAGGGCTTGGGAGTAAAATGATCAATATGTCACAGATGTTAGTGATATGTTACAATCAGTTTAGCATTTTGCCTGAATCCCTCCAGAAGGCTAGCAAGAAAAAAAGTATTTTAAAAATTAATTGCAAATAAACTAATGTAAAATGAAAAAACCTCCCTGCACCCACTTATTCACCCCTTAAAGCATTTGGAATAAAATGAAAGCATCACTTGACAGAAAGTGTATGGTAGACTGCTGTGCTGTTTAACAATGGTTTACCCATTCACACTAGAAATCTCAAATACTTTAACACTTCTGTTGTGTCTATTTTGAAAGTGTACAGACATATTTCAAGGGGCCTACTAAGAATCAGAATCCTTTTCTTTTGTTACTTGCAATAAAAGATATTGCATTCAATATTGCAAATGTGAAAATATTGTATACAGTTCAGAGTATAACGTTAAGATAAAGAATGCTGATAAGTAAATTCTGAAAATGACTGCATTTTGGCTCTGCTAAATAATTAAGGGTAAGATCTTTTGGAGACTGTGGCACACTTAAGTCTGAGTCTTCCACGATGTTATTTCAGAATCAATAGCGTGCAATGCATTATATACATTATCTAATTTTACTGCACAGAAAGTTGCATTATGATCACTTTAATGACACTGTCAGGATTGTGCCAGGACTGAATTTGTTAGATGTACAAATGTACAAAATGTACAAAATTAATTCTCATTCTTCCCAAGAGTTATTATTTTAAAGTAATGGATTTAAACACATATGTATATGTTGTAGCAGTACTTGGAAGAAGTACTCATATGTTTTAAGATGAAGCTGTAACTTTCAGATTGTGTTTTTAAGGAGTATACAGCTCTGCCATTTTGTTATGAAATCACTGGTAAAATTCCTAAAGAATTATGCCATGGATCAGCTTTTTGTGTATTTGGGGTGTCCATTGCTATGCCTTTGTTACCCTTTATGGATCTGAACACATTATTGGAGTTTCTACATAAAATACCACATGGAGTTGCAGCAACTCAGAGCTTGGATATATGATGCAAATAAAAATTGAGGAGCATAGGATGTCAAGGGTTGGATTTCGTCTTCTTGTCACTATTTGCATTTGTGTACATATGTAAGATATTTTATATGTTGTTATGTTTGAGAGCCATCTTTTTATGTGAGAAGGGCTGTGTTTAGAATTCCAGAATTAGAATTGTTGCTTATTTTTCCCTTAGTCCTGCATGATAGAGTTGACTGGTGCTTATGACTGTAGGTATAAATCAGTCTCCTGATTTGAGAGACAGATTGAAATAGGAAATTACTCTTCAGTGCAGGAAACTTAAAATTCAGTGCGAGTAAGAGCAGCTGGGTGGCTGCTTCAACCTTTGCTGGCTCTTGCTGGCTTTTGTAATGACTATTACAAAACACAGTTGGTCTGACCAGCTTGTCTTACCTACCTTATCATCCCAAAAATATCCCTCATTAGTCTTATGCTTGAGGCAGGTGTAGGAAAAGCAGGTGAAAGTGTGATTGTGTTGGCTTTGTATGAGATTTTCCTTGTGTCCAGGTGTCTTCAGTTGCTCATTTAGGGAAGAATTGTCTTGTGAAGTTCTCATGACCAGGGGGGAGTCAGGAAGAAACTATTTTCCTATTATGTTGGTTTTGAGGTGGTTTTTTTTTTGTTGCTGCTCCTCGAATCAAAGTCAAAACTTCAAAAAAAGAAAGAGGAAAGGTAAATTTTTTTTTTTTAATTAATTTTGACCAATTGGCTCTAAGTATATATATCACCTAGCACTTTTGGAGGGGATGGTAATAATAGAAAGCAATAATCACTGGCCTCCAAAATGTAACTAAGTAGTCAAAACTAAGGCATTTTTGGAATAAAAATGCTTGTTTTGTTTGAAATCTTAAACTTTTCATTCTTTTTGAAAATTGATTTGAAACCTTTCCTCCACACAGTGTTGGGTTTGAATAATAAAATAACCAGTAATATTCTCATGAGGAATTTCTACTTGAATTGATACAAAAAAAATTTGATAGAAAATTTCAGCAGTGAATGGATATATATATGTGTATATGAGAATTGTATTTCAGGTATATTTTACTCTCTACACTTTAGCACTTGTATGTTGTGTCATAGGTGTTTGTTTTTCAAGGGTACCTGCCAAACTACTTGCAGATACTTTTCTGTTGGTTGCTGGAGTCTGGATTCTAGATATTTTTGTTGTTCTGCCTCCTAGCTATCATTATTTTAAAGCATTTTATTTAACCTTAGATGTTTTTTTATTCCTCTTTTGTGTGAAACAAATCCTAAGATGCCACGTTCTGTGTTGCTTGTAGGTGTTGCTTTGCTTTTTTCAAGAATCCTAAACTAATAAAGTAAATATCACTCCTGGTGTATAGTATTAATCTTTCAGAAGTTTGTCCTGTGCTGGAGAAAATAAATAATTAGAGATAGGTAAGAGGTGAATAATGTGTAGGTGTAAATACTCTGTAGATTTAAACATGCTGCATGGCAACTCTAGGTCTCTTTTGAGGTAGTCAGGAAAACTTAAATTGTGTGCCTCATATATTTAAGGCCAGTGAGCCTATATGATTTTATTAATGTGCTATAAATCTCTTATTCACGAGCAGTGTTTACTGCTGTGCAGTATATTTAAAAGAAAATTTATGCCTCACTGCAGAAGGAAGGTAGGCTAGTGAAAAAATGCAAGGGTGGATCTCAAACATTTATCCAAATCTGACAAGTATTTGCAAGGAATTTGCTCCTGTAAATTTCTGCTGGGAGCAAATAGCACATATTCTAGCCTCAATTTTAATAAAATCCATAAATACTTATTTATGCATACACAGGTGGAGCACAGGCATGTCTTTTGTCATTGTCTAGACACAGGAACTTTGTGTGTGTTCACATATGGCACACTCTGGATCACAGGATGAGCTTTTAATTCTCTTTTAAAGCAGGCCATTCTTCAATTTAGAATAGTAACTGGAAGACCTTACTAGAGACCCTGGACACTTTTCTGAAGGAATAGTAATTGTCTTTGTGAGGCATATCTTGGCAGTCTTGGGCCACATCATTCCTTTGGTATCCCATTTCTTTGGGACCCAGCAGCATTCCCTAGGCAAAATGTGACTGGATTGTTGCACTAACTCAGTGTGTGAGTTAGGATGAGTCACAGAAACTCAAGACAGGTCATTTTCCACTGAGAAGACTGTGATGATCACTTTTTGGTAAAGATCTTGTGTTTTCCTTCTTTATAATACCTAAGAAAACTCTTCCAGGTCTCTAGGGAACAGCAGGAAGTTGCTGCAGGTGTGATTGACTCCAGTAGGGAAGCTGCCTCCATGGAAGTTACTTGCCTAATGCTGTTGAAAGGGCAGTGATTATGTCACCAAGGAAGCATTTTTTATTTGTATGGGTGCATTGTAGGTTGCACAGAAAAATACAGTTAATGTACCATGAGCAACCTTCCATGCTCCTTAAGCTTGCACTTCCACCTTGCAGTGGTTAAAATATTAGTCAGCAGTACAAAACAGGTATTCTCAATGCCTTTAAGAGCTGTTGAAATTTTTTAAAATGCTTTTATATTCTTTAGAATTAAATATCAGGTTCTTATGCTGTTTAAAAAGAAGGCATGTGTACTTTACTATGCAGTTTTCAATTGCAACAAAAGCATTCTTCATGATGGAGAGAGGTGCACAGAACAATTTCAGATATGATTTTGGAATGTGTGAAAATCCTACACTTTGACATACTTTGTTGTCACTGCACTTACTCTTGTAGATATGTGATTGTATAATTAGTTTCTTGATGTGTAGCATTAGTGATTATTTCTCTACTTATTATTGTGAGTATTTAATCTAAATAGCTTCAGTAATGGGAGATCTTTTACAGCTTTTTTTATAGAATATTGGGGTTTTTTTTTGGTTCTTCCTGCAACCTTCAGAAACTTCTTGAAGAAAAATATTTGTGTTGCCATGTTCTGTTAGAATGGTGAGGAAGTAATACCTGTTACCTGATGAGGAAGTAATAACTGGGACATGCTACTATAACAAGTTGTTTGGGGTACCCTGTTTCATTTGTGTCACAGTATGCCTAGGGGTAGTAAAATTCAGTGTACAGCTCCGTGGTCCCTCAGGTAGCACAGAGCCAGTTTGGTGTGAGCTGCTGTGACCCTGCCCTTCCTGCTCTGACTGACACAGTTGGAGCTCTGCAGTGCACACAGAGTGGCTGTTCCACTTGAAAAAAAGAATCCCTCCAGTCTAACAGAGCCAGTTTTCAGCTGCTTGAGCTCCCTGAAAGTTTTCTGCCTGTCATTCCCTGGTATTTGTGCTAGTAGAAGAAATGTTTGGTGTAGCAGATAGCAGGGAATGTGGGACTGCAGCAGGCTGGGTTTATGTTTGCTTAAATAGCTGTGGAAGTGATGCTCTCAGCCTGCTTTTCACAAGTGTTTCTTTCTTGTGCATGCATTGGGTTGTATGAAGTGGTACANTTGTTTTTAATTGGCTTGTGTTACAAATGACAGTGAGGATCTTTCATGTTTGAATGTATGCTCTACCATTTTGCTGCACTCCTCTTAGTCCTTCTGAGTTATTAAAAGATTGTTCTTCTTTCTTTGACCCCTCTGACACAAGCTTTCAACCCCTGCAGCTTTTTGGACACGTGTTCTGTCACCCTTTGGATACTCTGGAGAACATGGAGGAGAATTGAGGCATGCCCTAATGTGCCCTAGTACCCCAGTTTACAGATTTATTATGCTCCTGGGAGAGCAATGCCTTGATGTATCCTATTATCTTGAAATCATCCTTAACTCAATCCAGGCCAGAATAAAACAGAAATAAAACCATTTCTTTACAACTTTCCGAATGGAAAATGCACTTAAGTACATTTATAAAAAAGTAGAGTTAAGGAAATAAACTAGAAGATCCCTCTTGCACAGAGATTAAGTCTGAAAGATTCTCTCTCATGGATGCAGTCTCGGTTGACTGCGACTTGAGGCACAGGGAGTGCAAAAAAGGAATCATTACTATGTATGCAGGTGTCTGGAAATCATCTCCAGCAAGACAGCTGCATCCATGGAAGGAAACCTGCAGGTTGAAGAAATGCCTTCCAGTGACCTGGAGTAACCAATACGAATCTTTGGCATGCAGTAAAGTGGTGGGAAGCACATTTGGACCCCCAGGACTCTTGAATAAGTTTCATAATACTGAAATATTTAATAGCTGGATTTGGTGGACACAGGTGTGAATCCTTTCAAGCTGGATTGCTGGTGCAGTGTGGATGTTACACTGCGGGCACCAAGGCAGTATTTTCTGACAGCATATGTGAGATGACAGACAGTGTGAGTAAAGAGCATGTGAGCTGCTGAAACAGCAGGTAAGTTTGCTTGCATATCACATGGTTCCTTTGGTATAACCTGTGTATACAGGTTGAAAGCAAAGATGATTTCCTGCAGGGTATTGTAGTTCATTCTAGGTAAGAGGTAAACGTTTGACTGTCCTCCAGGCAGTGAAGCCCAGTGAGTAAGTGTGATACACAGGTTCATTGTGTGAGCTTCAGTGACAAGAGACTTTGCTGGCACAGCCCAGAGG